>MEHQ01004065.1:0-12098 GCA_008828725.1 Saccharina japonica
CCCGGCCCTGTCGTACCCGCTGTCAGATCAACTACACCGAGAGCGATGACATTGCGGACGCGGTTCTCGACTTGTACAAGGGCATCGGCCAGGCTAGCGGTGTCCACGCCCTGAGAGACGAGTACGGGGCCGATCTCGTCCAGATGATTGGGTTCTTCCTCGACACGTGTGGCATCGGGTGAGCGGAGCGGGATTAGGCAGGCAGGGACGAGAGTGCTAACATAAAGAAATTTGTTTTTTTCCCAGAGGGGTATGTTTCGGTGAAAGTATACCGGTACACGCCACCTCAACACTAGGGGGGGGAAACGGGGATACCATGACAGGTATCGTTTAGAGTGGGTGCGTGCCAAACTTGCCGAAGCGTCGGGGCACCGGTGTCGGGGTTCGTGCCGAGCCTTACCGGAGTGTTCGGCACGGTGTTGAGGCCGTACCGAACCTTATCGGAGATTTAGGAAGGGGTATTAACCCCTTAAGAACCGGTACCACGTATGTGGGGACAAACTACTTGGAATTAGTGTAGGCTAAGTTTTTCAGTTCTGCATGGGTGAAGCGAGCAAATATATACCTTGGTACGTACCCTATACCGTAGCACACTCTCATCTGCCAGTACAAAGAGGGCTTGCTAAGGGAGAGAGGGAGGGAGGGAGGGGGGTATATGGAGGAACCTTCAAGAAGGGAAAGCGGGATGTCTGTCGGTTCGGAATTGACAGGAACGAGAGGTTTTTTCCACGGAAAATTTGCCACGAAACTAAGAGGCTGGCGCCGTTGGAGCCACTCACACACGAGACAGATCATCCATTCCCACTTGGTGATCTAGATCTTTCAGGGCGGATGTATTCCTGATCTGTATGATCTGTATGATCTGTATGATCTGTATGATCTGATCGCTTTTTTTTTCCCATCCCATTTATTATCTTGGCACTTCTGTCTTCCTCCCTCCCTAGTCGTAACTCAGATCCGGGGTCGCAAAGTGCGCTCCTCTCCCTCCTCCCCCGCTACGGTTCTTGCCTTGATTTTATATCTACAGCAGCTCAGCTCATTTTTTGTCGGATGGGAACCATAAAATCTGCATGGTCTAGGACACGTTCCCTGGGTTGAACCTGTCCTAGAGCACCGTGTACTGTAATCAAGATGACACGCTCCGTGGGGTGAATTTCCGAACCGGTTTTCTCCAAAGCATGTCTTAGATGGGGTTCAAACAAAAATATGTCGAGACCGTTCCATAGCGAAAAGCGCGAGAGCGAGAGTTGGCAGCATTCGATGAAAACCGACGACCAGTGGGGAATGCTGAACCCTACCCGTATGCGCGAAAAACAAATGAAGGCATGTTTGTACCGGGGAGGGGGGGGGGGAGGCGCGACACCGGTGACCACGGCTTATCCCGAAGATCTCTGAAGGTGAAACGTCCTGTACACGAGTTGAGCTGGAAAGAAAAAGTGACGAAAACAAAATGAATAAATAGACGCACCTCTTGGTTGGTGTTTGTACTCTCCCAGTTAAATTTGAGAGGAAGTCAGCCTGGAACTTCGTCCAAGCGGGTGTGATATTCTTATCACCCCGTGTCATACGACGGTACACATATCCTGCACAACGTCTCATGACGGCAGGTTCGGGTCTAGATTATCTAGGTCGTGAGGGTCTAGATCGTGATCTGTCGGCCGTGTAAAAAAACCGTCTCCATTTTTCGTTTCGGAGGTGTCGATTGAATCGCACGATTTAATCAGACGAATCGGCTGCGATTCACAGCGCTGCAATGAACAAACATCCCACCTATGCAGTGTTCCCCTGAATGTCTCAAGTGCGCCCCTCCGTACCCCCCCGCGCAAAAAAAACAATCCACACGTCCACGCCTCAGGTTTTCGATGAAAAGCCCCTCGGCCGCTTTCGAGCCTTTCGGTTACTCCGTCGTGCATACGAACTGCCTCGTCAACTTCTCACACATACACGAGATCGGGCACAACTTGGGAGCGAACCACGACAGGGTGAACTCAGACGCGGTGCACGCCTATGCCTACGGGTTTCGACAGTGCCAGGGAAAGAACGCGTGAGCCAATCAGATATCTCGGGGGGGGGGGGGGGGGGGGGGGGGTACTTGCTATCCCTCGACCACCACGCACACGCATTTGTACCGGCTATATTCGGCGCTAAATATTCCCGTACGCTCCCCGCCACCGGGCACGGCAACACAATGCGCCCCTCGGGAACAACGCCTAAATACGCGGGAAACCTTCCTTGATTAAAAAAAAACTCAACCCACGGCGCCGGAACCGTATCCCGAAAAAATCAACTAAAAAAACGCCTACTGCAGACGGTGGCGGAAAACTTTCGAGACAGCGTCTCCACTCTGAAGGCTCAGACGCCTAAGGTTGGACCCTCCGTGGTGTCTACTTCAGCCGGTCCCTTCACTCCGAGCCCGTCGCTCGCTGTGGAACAGCCGTCAGCGTCCGAACCAACGAAAGCGCCGTCGGAAAAACCGAGTAGCAAAGAGTCACCCGAGCCTACCGAGCCCACGGCTTCCCCTGCGCCGTCCCCGGAGCCAACGGTCAACTCGACGGAGATGCCAACGGTCAAACAGACGGAAACTCCGACGGTAAAACCGACGAAAGAGCCAACGGAAAAACCAACTGAAAAACCGACGGAAAAGCCAACGGAGGCGCCAACGGTCAAACCGACGGAAACACCAACGGAGGCGCCAACGTTCAAACCGACGGAAACACCAACGGAGGCGCCAACGGTCACACCGACGGAAACACCAACGCAAGCGCCAACGGTCAAACCGACGGAAAGTCCAACGGAAAGTCCAACGGAAAGTCCAACGGAAAGTCCAACGGAAAGTTCAACGGAGAAGCCAACGGTCAAACCGACGGAAACGCCAACAGAAAAGCCAACGGTCAAATCGACCGAAGAACCGACGGAAAAACCGACGGAAAAGCCATCGGAAAAGCCGACGACGGATAAAAACGACAACAATGATACACCTCAGACGCCATCCCCATCGGGCTCGTCAGGAACAGGGGTCGGGGTCGTCGTCAACCCAAGGGCGCCTACACAGCCCACAACAACCAGCTCTTCGACAACCTCGGCAGAAGGAGAGGGTGGCGAGCCCGAAGGGTCAACGTCGGCTGCCGAAGCTCCAACCGGCAGTAGTTCATCGACCGAGAACGGATCAAGTTCGTCATCCACCGCGGTGGAAGTGCCGCAGCAGCCGAGCGCTAGCGGCCAGCCGACAGCAGAGGGAGTCTCGATCTACCCCGAGGCGATATTCGGAAAAAGGATGAGGTGGAAAGGCTGCTACCAGGACGACGTCAATGACAGGTAGGTGCCGTAGGTAGGGGGCGGAAAGCAGGCAAAGCGGGGCTGCTTGCTGCCGAGTTGGTGTAATTTCATTTTTTTTAATACGAAGTCTACTCGTGCTCGTACACGACGAATAGTCGGCACTGTTTATCTTTATTTCGTTTCTATATTTATTCGTTGTTTTGTTTTTTTACTCTTTGGACTCATCCCACGGTATACCGTATAGGGGTTTCAGTTCGTTTTTTCCTTCTGTGGCAATATTTTCTGACTGCTAATTAGTATACTTCTTCTAGAACTAGCGTATACAGCGCATACAGCGCATACAAGCATTGGTCGGGCTGTGCGAACAAAACGTTCTTGGAAGGCATATTTCGGGTGAGAGGTATTGAGCTCCTCTCATGCGAAGAGCCCAGAAAATAATAAACCACCACCCTTATGAGGTGGCATTGCCCTCCTCCTGGTGGACGGAGGAAAAAAAAAGTAAAAAAGGTTAACCCCTTCAGGAGCGCAGTCTCGTTGTGGAGACAAAACACTTGGAATACGAGTCAGCTCTAGGTATAAAATAGTGCCGGTCCCTCTATAGTGCCGGTATGCGCCAGCCGACAATAACGGTACGATGATAGCGGTAACGACGCATGCTACGGTAGAGGTGCACCATGTTTTTTTTCTGAGAGTGATCACTTGAGGACCTCTCTATACCTCATCTAAAGCCTTAATTTGAAGGGGAGGTGAAAGTGCTATTGTATACCCGATGAAAAATTGTGCAACACAAATAATGGAACTCCGACGGTTTTGAGTTAAGGAGCCTTTAATAGGTCATTCAGAACACGTTTCAGCCAAAAAGTGTCACTGGGACTACCTCTATCGTACTCACGCGTCTAACCGGCGCTAGTACTCCGCACACTACCACACTGGTGAATCCCATCTGTGCCAAGCGATTCCACAGACACTACATATAGCGGGCAACCGGCACTATGGAGGGACCGGCACTATAGAGGGACCGCTGCTATACGTGCAGTGCAGTAGCTAAAAGGTTATTTAACCTCCACACATATTAATAGCAATATATGCCGTGTGCCAATTTTAACTCAGTGTTATGTAGAACACGACGCTGCTGCCGTACCACCGGCAGCGCGAAGCTCGGCCTCGAGGTAGGGGTTTCCAATCGACTGAGTTGGCGTTTCGGACTAAAGGTTGAACTTCTCCTCTCGCTGCCTTCCTGTTTGTTCTTGGATTGTGTTTTGTACAACGGCAAAGGGAGAAAAATGATACACCGGCCGTAGAGTCATCACCGGTACCTACAGTACACATTAGACCCTGGGTTTTTATGTAGTTAACACTGGACAGAAAGTTAATCGCCCTCGCGCTACAGATACAACACGCCTGGGAGGTAGCGAAACCCCACGACTGTCTGAACGGTTCCCAAAACGAACAGAAAAGTACTTTATGTTGCCTTTTTATCATCGCGGAAAGCTCGAGAGCGCGAGTTTACAAACTTCGATGAAAATCGACGTCCAGTGGTAACAATGCTGGACCCCATCTAAGCGATAAAAGTGGAGGCATGTGTGTACCGGGGGGGGAAGGGAGGACACCTTATGACCACGACCTGTCCGGAGAGCTGGAAAGTGAAAATGCAGAACTGCAGAAATTACCCCACATTAAATCCAACTAGTTTGTTCCCAAATGCGTGGGACCAGTTCTTAAGGGGTTCAAAAACAAAAGAAAAGCCACTGTTTGAATGGAGCTCTAGACAGAAGGGCGTCGCCAGGTGGCCACACTGGCCATTGCCTTTGCGTTAAAAAATAAACACAGCTACGAGTAGTGTTGCTCTTGTCGTTCAGGGGTGGAAGCGAAAAAATGCACTCTGTTAGCTTTGATCGTGTTCAGTTTCAGGCAAAGTGGTCAAGTCACCCAGACAGTCGATGAGAGGATGACTCAAGTCTTGTAAAATTGGTCTCCCAGCCTGGTAGGGACAGATGAAGGGAGCTGTGTGCGCCACAGCTCAGAAGCCAAGAGTCACATTACCCACAATAGGTAATCCCGAACCGGTACGAGTATCCGTCAATAAAAGAGACCAAACTAACAAACTTGGCTTGTGAAACTGTGCAGTGTGGGTTAAAAAAATCGGCACGCCGAGAGCGCAAGCGGAAGAACACCTTAACGGTATATATACCATAAACCAGTTCTTACGTTGCAGTGGTTCAGGTGCCTGCATCTGTGTGGATAGCAGGTCCCTTTCCCCTAGATAGTACCGCCTCCTTTCGTTCCGTATAGACCCGAGATTCCGACCCACCTCGGCGTATTCTCCACATCACAACTACACAAGAGGGGCACTTTCACGTGGGCGCCGTTCTCATATTGGCGTCGACGATCTGGTAAAAAACAAAACTCTTTTTTTTTCGCCATCCTCAACAATGTATGCGTCCAGCACACCCTGGACAATAGCCTATTGAATATGCATATTGGTCTGCCAATAGGTTGGGGGTATCGGCAACTACCTGCTGAAACCTGCAACAGGACGGTCAAATTTGTCCACCGATACCTATTTCCTTTACCCAACAGGCTCAGAGAATATGGGATAATAGGCTATTGTTCTTAGGATCTAGGCATGTTCAGTAGGCTATTGTCCAGGGTGTAATGTGTTTTACCCAACAGGCTCAGAGAAAATGCGGCAGTAGGCTATTGTTCTTAGGATCTAGGCATGTTCAGTAGGCTATTGTCCAGGGTGTAATGTGTTATGTGTGTAGCATGGTGAGCTTCAACGTTGACTACCTATAGGCACCCCGAAAAAAGACAACCCTCAAACGAACCAAAAAAAGGGAGCCCTCTGCAGAAACATTGATTTTCCTGCACCAAATGACAACGTGCCCTGTTTCCCTCAAACGAAACAAAAAAAGGGAGCCCTCTGCAGAAACATTGATTTTCCTGCACCAAATGACAACGTGCCCTGTTTCCCTCAAACGAACCAAAAAAAGGGAGCCCTCTGCAGAAACATTGATTTTCCTGCACCAAATGACAACGTGCCCTGTTTCCCTCAAACGAACCAAAAAAAGGGAGCCCTCTGCAGAAACATTGATTTTCCTGCACCAAATGACAACGTGCCCTGTTTCCCTCAAACGAACCAAAAAAAGGGAGCCCTCTGCAGAAACATTGATTTTCCTGCACCAAATGACAACGTGCCCTGTTTCCCTCAAACGAACCAAAAAAAGGGAGCCCTCTGCAGAAACATTGATTTTCCTGCACCAAATGACAACGTGCCCTGTTTCCCTCAAACGAACCAAAAAAAGGGAGCCCTCTGCAGAAACATTGATTTTCCTGCACCAAATGACAACGTGCCCTGTTTCCCTCAAACGAACCAAAAAAAGGGAGCCCTCTGCAGAAACATTGATTTTCCTGCACCAAATGACAACGTGCCCTGTTTCCCTCAAACGAACCAAAAAAAGGGAGCCCTCTGCAGAAACATTGATTTTCCTGCACCAAATGACAACGTGCCCTGTTTCCCTCAAACGAACCAAAAAAAGGGAGCCCTCTGCAGAAACATTGATTTTCCTGCACCAAATGACAACGTGCCCTGTTTCCCTCAAACGAACCAAAAAAAGGGAGCCCTCTGCAGAAACATTGATTTTCCTGCACCAAATGACAACGTGCCCTGTTTCCCTCAAACGAACCAAAAAAAGGGAGCCCTCTGCAGAAACATTGATTTTCCTGCACCAAATGACAACGTGCCCTGTTTCCCTCAAACGAACCAAAAAAAGGGAGCCCTCTGCAGAAACATTGATTTTCCTGCACCAAATGACAACGTGCCCTGTTTCCCTCAAACGAACCAAAAAAAGGGAGCCCTCTGCAGAAACATTGATTTTCCTGCACCAAATGACAACGTGCCCTGTTTCCCTCAAACGAACCAAAAAAAGGGAGCCCTCTGCAGAAACATTGATTTTCCTGCACCAAATGACAACGTGCCCTGTTTCCCTCAAACGAACCAAAAAAAGGGAGCCCTCTGCAGAAACATTGATTTTCCTGCACCAAATGACAACGTGCCCTGTTTCCCTCAAACGAACCAAAAAAAGGGAGCCCTCTGCAGAAACATTGATTTTCCTGCACCAAATGACAACGTGCCCTGTTTCCCTCAAACGAACCAAAAAAAGGGAGCCCTCTGCAGAAACATTGATTTTCCTGCACCAAATGACAACGTGCCCTGTTTCCCTCAAACGAACCAAAAAAAGGGAGCCCTCTGCAGAAACATTGATTTTCCTGCACCAAATGACAACGTGCCCTGTTTCCCTCAAACGAACCAAAAAAAGGGAGCCCTCTGCAGAAACATTGATTTTCCTGCACCAAATGACAACGTGCCCTGTTTCCCTCAAACGAACCAAAAAAAGGGAGCCCTCTGCAGAAACATTGGATTTTCCTGCACCAAATGACAACGTGCCCTGTTTCCCTCAAACGAACCAAAAAAAGGGAGCCCTCTGCAGAAACATTGATTTTCCTGCACCAAATGACAACGTGCCCTGTTTCCCTCAAACGAAACAAAAAAAGGGAGCCCTCTGCAGAAACATTGATTTTCCTGCACCAAATGACAACGTGCCCTGTTTCCCTCAAACGAACCAAAAAAAGGGAGCCCTCTGCAGAAACATTGATTTTCCTGCACCAAATGACAACGTGCCCTGTTTCCCTCAAACGAACCAAAAAAAGGGAGCCCTCTGCAGAAACATTGATTTTCCTGCACCAAATGACAACGTGCCCTGTTTCCTTTGAGAAAAAAAAAAAAAAAACGCCTGCTACGATAGAAGCAGAGGTATACCTTTTTTTGGCTGAAAACGTTTTCTGAATGAAAGGAGTTCCTCAACCCAAAATCGTCCAGAATTCCATTTTTGTGTCGCAATAGTTTTTCGTTGTATCGTTTAGGCCATGGGGCTGTTCATCGGGTATATTATTATTAGCACTTTTGTTTCCCTCTAAAACCAGTGTTTAGACTACTGCAGGTATAGAGGCATAGAACTTCTCAAGTCACCACCCTCAGAAGGCAAAAAAACGTGGCCTGTACGCAGGTGCACCTCTCTCGTAGCATTGTGTCAAAAATGGTATATATCATACGTACTGCAGTAAACATCCTGCCTGCGGTCTCTTTTGCATGTGGGGGCGGGGTGTGTGCGTGAATATATATATATTGTTCCGACGGCCCCATCACATCCACAGGGTGATGACGGACAAAATCAGCATGCCTGCTATCAAGGGGGTCACCGTCGGAATGGTCCTCGACAACTGCATGGCCCACTGCTACAATCTCGACGCGTCCTTCAAGTTTTTCGGTGAGAGTGTATGAGCGCGCGGCGGCGACGGCGGCGGCGGTTTTTGTAAGCTTTGTTTTCGGTCCTTGTTGTTGTTGTTGTTTTTTTTTTAGTTTAAAGCATGAGAAAAAAACCTTGACTTGACGCCATAAAAATAACATAGTGGACGACATACAAAAAAAAAAGTCCTTCCTTTTTTGAAAAAAAAAGAGCAACATGTCAAAATTTACAAAAGCGGCGGCGGTTTTTGTAAGTTTTTGGTTTTGGTCCTTGTTTTTTTTTTCACCAGGTAGTTATTTTATTTTAAGCATCAGAAAAACCTTGACGCCATAAAAATAGAATAGTGGACGGCATTGAAAAATAAAAGGTCCTTCTTTAAAAAAAAAAGGAGCAAAAAGTCAAACGTACAACACGCCATATCACCGTATAACACGCGGGTGGCAAATATAACACACCCGCCTGGGCTGAATTTCAGCCCCGATTTTCTCCAAAATGTGTCTTAAGGGGCGCACGCACACACAATCGAAAATTCTGGCTTTGAAAATATCTCGTCGAGATATTTTTTCATAGACTCATCGCTCGGGGTTGAAATTCGTATATAAAAGAGGGAGGGGGGGGGGGGGGGGGGGGGGGGGGGGGTTATTTTATTACCCGACCCAAAATACAGATTACATACGAGTAAATAACCAATTCCACGGTTGTTCATAGAAATGATCGCGCCATCGAAGTATCACATACAGCGTGCAAACATGAGTTTGGACGGAATCTTCTTCGATCTCACAGCTGTTGTACGTACATAATTTTTATAAGCATAAACGGTATGGAAGCTCACAGGCTGTGCTCGAGGCTTGTAATTCGTTACATATATACAAGGAGCGAGCTACACATGCAGGATGGTGCTACAGGCGGTCTTCTTTCTGGACGTAGCTAAACAAAAGCTGTTTCTGAGTGGACGGCTGTCAAAATGTAGGCCGCGATGCGCGTTTTCGAATGGCAAACAAAACGCGCCGACATAACAAAGCAACGATCCCTCAATCATTATTGTGGTCGCCAACGTGACGATTGACAAAGCAAGGGTCAAATAGGTTTTTACCAGGTAGTTTGTTTTGCCATCTTCAACAATGTGTTTCAACTGTGATCACTCAGAAACATTCCCCGAGGGAAGAAACCCAAGGGAAACCAACACAAAAAGGAAATTTTATTGGACTACGGTAGGCTATTGGACTACAGTAGACTATTGGACTACAGTAGGCTACTGGACTACAGTAGACTATTGGACTGCAGTAGATTATTGGCCTACAGTAGACTATTGGACTACAGTAGACTAATGGACTCCAGTAGACTATTGCACTACAGTAGCCTATTGGACTACAGTAGACTATTGGACTTGAGTAGACTATTGGACTACAGTAGCATATTGGAATACAGTAGACTATTGAGCCACAGTAGCCTATTGGACTACAGTAGACTATTGGACTACAGTAGACTATTGCACTTGGGTAGACTATTGGACTACAGTAGCATGTTGGAATACAGTAGACTATTGAGCCACAGTAGCCTATTGGACTACAGCAGACTATTGCACTTCAGTAAGCTGTTGGACTACAGTAGCCTATTGGACTACAGTAGCCTATTGGGCTACAGTAGACTATTGCACTCCAGTAGGCTGGTGGACTACAGTAACATATTGGACTGCAGTAGACTATTGGACTACAGTAGTTCCAACGTTGACCACTCATAAACATCCCCTCGAAAGAACAAAACCAAGAAAAGCAAAAAAAAAAACTAAAAAGGAAAACCTATGCACGAAGTCTTACTCCCTTCTGTATAATACCTTCACTCAACCTCTCATCTACTTCAACGTGTTCAACCGTCGTGGTCCCTTTCTCGTGAGGTGTGGAGAACGGGAAGGATTGCTACTGCGCTTTTGATAGCGAGGAGTACGAGCGCCTGGGGGAGCTAGGCGGGTCGGATTGCGAATCGCCGTGCGCGGGAGACGAAACGACCACGTGTGGAGGAAAGGAAGCAGTCGGGGTGTTCAGGATAAGGAACGAGGTCATCGATCTCAACATCAACTCCCAGCTGCCACAGTGAGACCAATCGTTCACCCTCACCAGCGCTTCATCTAGCACCGTATTTCCAGCATTTATTTTTTCGGCGTTGCCCTCCTTCCTTCCCTGTGCTATATAGGCTAAGCGCATACTACGGTTCAAGAACACACGCAGTTTTTGCGAGGTAACTGTTATTGTGTGTGACGTTTAGCGATTTAGGTCGAAATGGACCAACAATCAATGTGGGTTCACTCTCCTCTAAACCCTCCAACACAATCGTCTTTATTTCTTAATATTAATAGTATCAATAGAAAAAAGTCCAGGTGCGTACGTTTAGAGTCGCGACACGAAAATCGACGTTCAGGCCGCATACAATTTCAATGGCGCCGGGCCTTGACACTATATTTTCATCTAGCTCCCTCCCCCCTAAATATATATGATATGTGTATATTTAGGGTGGGTTGGCGTCGGTAGGCGACGACGCTGTGAAGTACACCTCTCACTGCGTGAGCTAGACAACCAGGGCACCGTTTTTGTTTTGGCGGTCGCCAAGGCTGGCGGGTCTTGTCAGATCATGTGTGCGTGGTTGAGAACCTCAACTCCGCACAAGGGGAATTATCGTATCACGTAGTGTGTATATGGTAACGCACCCACGAGGCAGGTACATACAGTAGTCATACTCATTGCTGTTTCTGGAAGTGGCCACACCAGAAATCAAATAATTTCATTGGAGGTTGTCGTCCATATGCAAGTCCGCCTCACAAGCGGTTCGTTGTAGGATGCAGCTCACCCTTCATGTGACTCGCCCAATGCCTCACGGCGCTTCGCGCTTGGTGCTAGCAATGTCTGCCTGGTCGATGAAAACCCGACGTGCTCCGTCCCGGCATTGTAGGGACGCGAGGGTCTATGGTCATACGACTACGGCCATGCATGAAAATGAAGTACACCCCCCCCCCCCGCCTGATTCACAAATATATACCGTCGTCACGTTTCATGGCCCATTTTTCCGCTCTTACTCACAGTTACGAGGGGTGCTACAACGAAACGCTCTCTGACTACTCGATGGAGAACGTGCCCGTGATCGACTTCCAGTACACGACTCAAGAGTCTTGCGACATCCACTGCGAAGACGCCGGGTACGGCTACTTCGCTCTGGAGTTCGGGTTTCTCTGCCAGTGCGGAGATATCCTGCCAAGTCCAGCCAGGGGGGTTGGCGACGAGTTGTGCGATCTGGTGAGTGAGTTTTTTGGGGGGCCTCTCTATCCTCCGCCTTCGCGAGAGGTTCATACCACTGCTCCCATTATTGTCAGCAAGCAGGCAAACGCTTGCGTTTCAATCATTTCTTCCCCCTTTTTGGGAAATAAAAAGTATTGTTAACGTCTTCTTCTTCTTAGCTCAGCGGCAGCGACCGACGGCAGTCCGGATAATAAGTAGAAACAAGCTAGGGAAAAAAAAAAAGACCATC
>MEHQ01004065.1:12127-108159 GCA_008828725.1 Saccharina japonica
AAAAAAAAAGACCATCCCGCCCGCCCTCCCATCGTTGTGTGCCAGACACGCTCACGACGGCTCCAGTTTAGAAGATTTTATTTTTCCAGGGTATCTACGGTAGGGGGGCCGCTTTTTTTAAGTCCATTAGTTTCAGCGGAAGAGAGCCACTCCGCCGAGTGACCACCATATTTCTTTGTGTTAAAAAAAAAACGTTTTAACGCTTTACGTTTTCGAGATACTGTATGCACCACCATGGTATGCTTGCTACTCTGCGACAACGACATATTCCTGCGTCCAGTTTTGAGTGAGATACAGAGCCACTCGCCCGAGTGGAGTCAACGTGGTAGTGAAAATCAGGCTACTCTCCCCCGACCGTAGCACCAGTCCTTCTGCGACGAAATGCCGGGTTGATTACAGGCGAATCAACGCGGGTGTAGTAGCCCTGGGTGAGGGTGTCAGGCTGATCGCAGCAGACAGAGGCCTCATTGATCCCACACTATGAGTATATACATACCTGGTACGAGACAATGCGTCGACTGAGTGTTACCGGAATGACTAATTTAGAATAGCTGACGTAATTAACTTAATTACCTGGTAATGAATTTCACCCACCACCCCTACCTCCTTCTCCATTGCAGATAGGATAGATGCCAGGCGTTGTGCTCAATTCGCAGCTATAGTTACGTGCTTTATTTTAGTACCGGAGCTGACGCGAGTCAAGCACGCGCGTGAGAAGCTCGACGCCATCCACCCTACAACGTACCGTAAAAACACGGGTTACGAAGGGGATATTCAACTCGAAGGATTCGTATCAAATGGAGGCGTGTTGTACCGTACAGGGGGGGCGGGAGAAGAGCCTGCTTTTGCGACCCCGGGTCTGAGTTTCACGGCCATTTATTGCGGGGGACCAAAGTGAATAGGACCAAATATTGTTAGTAAAAACAGGCAAATATATGGGTTTTCGTCTGTATCGTAGGTCCTATTTACTAGTATTTACTATGCCCCCCCCCTGCAATAGAAGTGGGAGAGAAGAGAAGGGCAAAGCCAATAAACGGGATGTGTGTAGGTTTTCGAAATAACCTGGCGTTAGAGCAGAGGGTCAATTTTGCAGCAGCAGCAGCAGCAGCAGCAGCAGCAGCAGCAGCAGCAGCAGCAGCACGTTAAAGGCGCACAGAATATTGTCGGCGAAGCAGGCATTACTCGCCGAGTGCCCTGGATTATTTCACCCACTTTGCTTTAGCTCGACCTCGGCCCCGATAAACCAAGTAGCAGCTTTCGTGTTGTATATGCAGCAGCATGTATATGCCCCGTCTTTGTATTTAAAGGAGCATCAGCCGACACAAGACCATTACTAAAAAACAAAACACTATGAGTGTTCACTGTTTGCTTGTTTTTCTCCTTCCAAATTTGCATGATATTTCTTGAGTCAGCACTAGAGAAAGAAATGTGGGTTTTTATTGTCAGCCGACGGAATTAAATGTTTTAATAGTCATGGGCTCTGCTGACGTTTGTTTGCGATGCGATGCGACGTGTAAAGTGGAGGACGAGTAGAGACGATGATAGAAGGGAATTGAAGACGCTGGATCGTTGCCGAACTTGGAAGCAAGCTTCTTCTTCGATATGGAAAGACCACTTATATTATTATTAGCCTCTGTAGATGTAGACTAGGTGAGAGACAAAAGCCTGGATGACGAGGGCCAGAATGAGAAGTGAGCTGAGGAGGGGGAGGGTGCGAGAGCCTCTTCCAGGCTCTCGGGCCCTCTTCTCCAACGGCCCGTACGTCGGGTTGTTACAAACCCCCGCAAAATAATGGAATTCCGTCACTCTGCTAAATCTACTTCTCTAAGTTTACTGTCTATCCGCTTATGGGAATGTCTTCATACAAGAACATTCCTATATCCCTACTGTAGTCGAATGGAGATTGCGGGCGTGTAGCTCAGTTTTGGACACGCATAACATGCTGTAGGGATTTTAGGTGTACCTCTTCGGAATTGTGTATCCTTTCCCTGCTAAGTGTACGTGTTCTTTAGGATTCTCTGATGGCTCTAGCACTTTTGTGACCACGGGCCGTGATCTTGCTAGATCAGACTATAGGGATTAGCAACTGAAACGAGTTTAATG
Organism: Saccharina japonica; assembly: GCA_008828725.1. NCBI lineage: Eukaryota > Phaeophyceae > Laminariales > Laminariaceae > Saccharina > Saccharina japonica. The sequence continues at coordinate 14,231 of MEHQ01004065.1, forward strand.
TGAAGATAACAACAACAACAACGTCAACTTCTCATACTTATCGGGAGTTCCGACACCAAGGGACGTTCTAATGGTTTAGAACGTTCTTCTAGGCCTGTCTGGCCTACCAAAGAGAACACGCGAACAATCTTTGCGGTGTCCCACAACTCAATCATCTATAGCTTTTAGGGCACCACATCACAAAGGGTATATAGGCGGGAGATTCTCACTCTTGAGTGCCTTGACTTGACGTGCATGGCTGCGCCGGGCTCAGCCGAGGTACACGACGCTGGCCGCTGGCGAGTGGTAGACCTAGACTACTGTAGGTCTAATGTTGTGGGGGGTTTCCAAATTTACGACCAAGGGGCTGCTGGTGAAAAAGAGAAACAACAATGTGCAGCACGTAAAGAAAATAGGAGTCACATTGTTTCGGTTCGTGTTTTGCACGAACCAGAAGAAATCCATTACATATGTATAAGTAAGACACACCCTGTTGAAGATATTAGGCGCGAACGCCTACATCTCTGATCAATGTTCATCGCCACTGCTGTTGCCTGGGGCAGCAGTAGTTAGCACCAGTACTGCTGTAGCAAAGGAGAGCAGCAGGTAGTCGTAGCCGGGGGAAGCAGCACGTAGTACTACTAAGTAACTGTAATACGGATGTAAACAGGGAGCAGCAGTCATAATACGTACCTGGTAACCAAGTACCACTCGGTAGCTTCGGGATCGCGACGAGTCAAGAAGCAAGTTTACCCGAGCTACGACCGGCCAGAACTGGGATCGGCTAACCGCTATTCGTCGGCCAACGTACAGTAGGTAGCACTGGGTCGCCAATAGCGTGTTGCAGTAGCCGAGCACAACAGTAGTAGCATCGGGGATGTTAAATAAAATTATTATAAATACGTCAGCTGTGAGTTCAACCGATTGAATAGTAGATACTCAACTTTGCGAGCTGCGTAGAATTTTTGTTCTATGTGTTATTTGTGGTATTGGTGTAGGCTTCGTGATGTTATAGGCAGCAATAGAAAAACACGGTGTGTTACGTTACGGTTCGACTAAGATGCGGCGTAACTACGACCAGTTCGTTGAGGACCCCGACGAGTTGTTGTTGTTAGTTTGTGTTTTGTACACGGGGTCCTTCAAGTACTATTGTTGTAGCGAACGAAGGAGAAGGGTCTCAGTAGCTACGAGGGAGAGAGCGCGGGCGTGCTCCACCCTCTCTCACCCCTCTCACCACCACCACCTCTAAACTCAGATGTCTATTGTTCTCTAAGTTTGATTGCCCATCAACCGGCCCTCTACAAAACATCAATCTTCTGGGGGTTTTATCATCGGTGGATCATCTTTGTCCAACAACAGCATGGCAGCATGCTGCTGCCTGTGCCCGCCTGCGCGACCACCTGTCAAGGGCGTAACAACTATACCTGAATACACCCTGCCCGACGTAGTGACTATAACCTGCCGAAACAATTAAGCGTTTCTTAACTCTAACACTACCGAAAAAAAACAACCCACACTAAATACACGTGGTTTGCCCCCAAAATTGTGCGTTACAACATTTTTGTTTCTGTTTTTATACGAGCCATAATAATCCTGTTTTTGTTTTTTTAACCAAGTAGGACACGTACCTTAGTGACTTTAATCTGGCGACAGCCGAGAGCTTCTTGACTTGAATACTACTGAAAAAGTCAACCTACACTATATCCAAGTGTTTCCCCCCAAAAACATGTGGGGGCAGTGGTAAAGGGGCCAAGTCGTGTCGCGTACTGTACGTGCGTAGCTCTACATTCTAGGGATACTCGTACCCCTAATTATTTAAGCTCCTCCCCCCGTCACCCTTCCCTCTCCCCTCTCCGCCCTCCCTCCTCTCTGCCCCCCCCCCCCCCCTCTCCCCTCTCCCCTCCTCCTCCTCTGCCCTCCGCCCCTCTCCTCCCCCTCTCCCTCCTCTTCCCCTCTGCTCCCCTCTCCCCTCTCCGCCTCCTCCTCCCTCTCCCCTCTCCCTTCTCCTCCTCCTTCCCCTCCTCTTTCCCTCTCTTCCTCGCTCCCCTCTCCCTCCTCTACTCGCCTCCCGCCTCCCCTCCCTCTTCCCCGCCCGTACTCACCCTCACCACTCGCTCCCACCCCCCCCCCCTCTCCCGCCTCCTTCTCCCTCCCCCTCCCCTTCCCCCCCTCCTCCCACCACGCACACTTTTGCATTCTGGGTTGTAACTACAACAATTTTTATATAGCCGTGCGCCAGCCCGGACACGAACCGTACCTGCGGGGGCAACTGGCACAGCGCGATTTTCGCTGTGGGGGTCCTAGAGACCCTGGAGATACCCGAATCGCCGACAGACGATGTTCTCGACGATGATGTGGAGCTATTCTCCGACGACGGCAGGCAGGAAGGCTTCGGTCCTCGAGAAGTTGTTGATTTCGGCGACGGCGGCAACAGCGCAAGCGTTACCGTATCGGTTTCCTTGGCGGTCGAGAATGACGACTATGTAAAGGTACTAGCAGGCGGACAATAACAGCAGCAGCAGCAGCAGCAGCAGCAGCAGCAGCAACAGCAGCAGCAGCAGCAGCAGCAGCAGCAGCAGCAGCAGCAGCAGCAGCAGCAGCAGCAGCAGCAGCAGCATTATTTCTTCGAGTTTCAACGACCAAAAAAGGAGAGCGCGAGGCGGGAAGGGGCGGGGGGGGTGGGAAGGGCATTTCTTTTTTAGCAGCCGCATTGTATTCGTGTCAGCAAAGGTTTACTTTTTCACAGACAGAGAGAGGGGAGTGGGTCAGGTGATGCGCGTGGGTACAGGCACACCTAGGGGAGGAAAAAAATGGAGAGGCGGGAGGGGCAGATTTGCTTACGAGCAAGCTAGCCTAGGGGAGGGGGGGGAGGTGCAGAATTAATGACCCACTGCTCTATTTGGCGACGTTTGTCGTGTATACATACGACGGTGGCAAACCCGCCTCTCATTTAGTACTCACCACTACACCTAATAAGAAACAGGAAAGCTGGTCCAGGCTGGATTTCTTATTTCGAGAACGGGTGCTTGCGTTCTATACACACTAATTCTCCGTGAAAACGACTCCCGGATTATTATTTTCCTCGATGTCTCAGCCTGTGCTTTTCTCGTTTTGTGCTCGTTTTCTTTATTGTGACTATGTAGGTTGTCCTGTACTGCTACTGCGTGATGTTGTCAAATAACACGCACCTGGTGGGTAATAAACGGTCTGCCGTCGATGTACGTCGTAGTGCCCGAGCATTTTCACCGCGTTGTCACTGAGGCACCTTGACTCCATAAAGGAGTGCATTCCCTTGGTGGGACAATACCCTAGGGGGTGGAGTCATATTTGGGATTATGTACAGTGCAGTGGTAAAAGGGCGAAGTCTGACAACACAGGCTTATTGTGCGTGGAGGGGGGGGGGGGTCATACAGCGGTGAGTACTCGTAGATTTCAAGGAAATGGGCTTTTGTGATAATATCGTCATCATTGTCTTCGTGATCATCATCACCATCATCATCATCGTGATCATCATCATCATCATCATCATCATCATCACCATCGTCATCGTCACCATCATCATCATCGTGATCGTTACCATCTTCATCTTCATCTATCTTCATCATCATCATCATCATCATCGTGATCGTCACCATCTTTATCATCATCATCATCATCATCATCATCATCACAATCATCATCATCATCGTCATCGTCATCATCATCCACATCGTCATCATCATCGTCACCATCAACGTCATCATCATCGTCATCTTCATCAACCTCACGGTAGTAGCCTGTTTCCTACCAGAGATTAATCCTGTAGCAAGGGAAGCAGTCGTCAGTATCAACTGGTCGCTGCTTGATGACACAGACTCGTCTGATACGTGTATCATCGTTCGCACTGCGCCATCATTATTACGTATAGTAGTAGTCAGCATCCAGCAGTAGTAGTGTGTGATCTGTTTGGTATCACGGTTTTCATTTGGTACAGAATGCAGCAGCAGCAGCAGCAGCAGCGTGTAGCAGCAGGTCTATACTATCACTACTGCGTACTCGTACAAACAACACGTATTATCTTAACTGAGAATTGCAGCCTTTCTTCCGATGGCAATGAGTTTTTGTTTCATGGTCATTTTTTCACGTTCCACGAAGAAAAAATAGGCAAAGACACACATGTTGGCCATGGTGACATGTACCATAAAAATGACTTTCGGGACCGGATACGCTAATGAGAACCCCAGGCTCATATATTTCGAGGAAAATAGGAAATTCGGGAGGCGTTATCTTGAAATGAGTGCCTTCTCTCAAATAAGAAATCCAGTTTGGACCAGATTTACTGTTTTCTTACCAAGGTTGTCCTGTTGTACTAAAACTGTACTTGTACACATAAAACAGAGACACCACGTAACTATATGTTGTATTGCCAGATATTGGTGGGTCGTCCAAAACTGTTACATTGAAAGTTACGCAGTGTTAAGGTCTCACGTAGTCCGCTGGGCTACTGATAAAAGGATAACCGGTCGCCTACCCAAACTAAGCCGTATAACGCCCCCCCCCTCAGGAAGTGGCCACACCGGAAATTCAATTAACTCATTGAAGCTGTCATCCATACGTAAGTCCGCCTCACAGGCGGTTCTTAGTACGGTGCAGCTCACCCTTCATGCGACCCGCCCAACACCTCACGGCGCTTCGCGCTTGGTGTTAGCAATATGTCTGCCTGGTCGGTGAAAACCCGACAATGGCACGCTCCGTCCCGGCATTGTAGGGATGAGAGGGTCTATGGTCATACGACTACGACCATGCATGACTATGAAGTGCCCCCCCCCCCATAGAACGGGCCGGATATTCTGGGGATCTAGAAGTATTTTTCAGGATAGAGACCACTGAGGTACTCAGTCAGCGCTGACAACCCATTCTAAAAAAACGAAGCTCGTCGTCTTGACCAATCAGCGTAGTAGCGACCCCTCCATAACGTGGGTTTGAAAATGTGGTGCCCATTGAAATCGTTGACCAATCAGCGGGAAACAACCGTTGGAACAAAATAGGTGGTTCCAGGTTTGGGTCGGTTGTATGAGATTCGGTAGGCTGCCGCTCCATCATTCGATCGGGAGCGAGCCGAGCAGCGAGGAACAGGGTAATAGGTGCAGGAAAAATACAGACCTTTCCACCCACCCTACAAGCTTAGTAGCATTTTTCTGCGCGGTCATTTTCAATTCCAGGGAGAGACACCGCGCTGAGAGCGCACTCAGCGCGGAGTTTATCCCGGGCGAGGCCCTCCGCCGGAGCAGGAGGCCTCATCCAAATCCAATACTTACATTGAATGATCGGCGGCAGCCCTAAATAATACTATAGTATAATGCCCGTGAAATCGCTTGGCACAGATGGGATTAAGGGCCATTCTTATCCGAGCTATGAATTCCAAAACTTCCGATATTTTTTTGCGCGCAATATTCTGTCTTTCCATTTTTTTCCATTTTTTTCTTCCAAATAATGGAACGCGAAGCCTTCCAAACATTTTTCCCTTTGAAGAATTTCCGATATTTCCAATTTTTTCCAATATTTCCTCTTTTTCCTTTTTATTTGGGAAAAAAAAAATATTGGAAATTTTGGAAAAAAAAACGTTGCTCGATAAGAATGGCCGTAACCACAGTGTTGTGGCAAATGTGCGGAATAATGCCGGTGCCCGTCATTATATAACGCCACCGGTGTATTGGCCTGGCACATACCGGCATTAAACGCGTGCTGTATACGATAGAGGTATACCGCTTTTTGGCTGACACGGTTTCTGAATGCAGGTGTTTCTTAACCCAAATTCGCCGGACTTTCATTCATGTGATGGTTGGAAATATTTTTCGTTTGTATATTTAGGTCATGGGATTGATTGCTCATCGGGTATATAGAGCACTTCCCCCCCGCCCCCCCTCCAAAATACGCTTTGACTTTTTTACTGTTAGTGTAGACCTCCACAAGCGAAGAGCCTCATAAAATGTCCTGCAGGCAGGTGCCCCTCTACCGTATAAACATGCATGCGTCATTGTAGAGGGACCACTACCACCGTATCCCGGTGTCTTATGAGCGCCGGTGTACTCTGTATGCCGTCCATGACACACACACGCACACTCTGCACCTCGAGGGCAACACCTAGCTTAGCCTAGCCTTGCCGGGGGACGGGCGGTCTTCCGATACTACCCTATCTGATGCATGCTAAGGACGCGTCCTACGAGAGAGGTACGAGCACACTTTTTGGCTTAATTCTGTTCTGAATGATCCAGGCCTTTCAACTCAAAACTCGTCGGTGTTTTATTCTCTCTCGTGTTGCGTTAGTTTTGACTGTATCGTTAGGTCATGATTGTGCTCATGGGGTAGCACTTTGTTTTTCTTCCAGAATCAGTTTTTTGTTTGGGTGAGGCACAGAGCTCCTCAAGTGATAAGTAACCACCCTCAGAAGGCAAAAACATGTCCGGTTTGCAGGTGCACCTCGATCGCAGCATGCTAAAGGTACAGGTGCACCGTGTTTTTTTTTCTGAGATTTTTCCCTTTTACGGAGCCTTAGGGCCCATATTGACGAGTATAAAATAAATTCAATTCGGGAAAAATAAAGTTCAAATTCGCTTTCCATTGGTCAACACACGCGCACCAGCACCAAAGATCGGGATCTTGGGGGTGGTGGTGCGGGTTCTGACCAATGAAAAGCGTTTTTTTTTTTTTCAAATTGTTTTTTTTTTCTTCGTTCAAACGGGCCCTTATATATACCTACAAACTAAAAAAAATGCATTTGGAGGGAATCAAAAGTGCTCGTGTACCCGACGATCAGCCCCACGGCCTTAAAAACACAACGAAGGATATTGCATCATCACAAGAATGAAATTTCGACGATATTGGGCTAACCCCTTAAGAAACGGTCCCGCGTTTTTGGGGACATACTACTTGGAACTAGTGTGGGATAGCTTTTGAAATTCTGAATGGGTTAAGGAGCCCCGCCATTCCGATTTACTTTTCAGCCAAAAAGTGCTACCTCTAGCTATGAACAGGTCACACTTACCATATCACGCATGATAATACACCCCCCCTCGGGGCAAATTTCGAAGCTGATTTTCTCTCGACACTGAGGGAGAGCTGCAAAAAGCCGAGCAACGGGTCTACGGAAGAGGATCTCGTCGAGACCATCATGTCCATATCCACGATTTCTTTCCGTGTGGGTTCCCTCAATCCTGGGTTTATAGAGAAACTCGCCTTGGAAACTCGCCCCAGGGGGTGTGATATCGTACCACCCCGGGTGATAGGGCATTAGCAGCAACCTACACACCACCATAGCGAGGAGAAAAAACTACTCGCAAACGAGGCCCAAGCTCCCACCGAAACGCACCACCGAAACGCACCACCTAGGGGAAACAGTTCACCACACCTCGGACAGGTAATCGATCCCCCCTTTGTGGCCTGTAAGCAGTAGACCTTTCAAGGCAGATCGATTCCCGATCTTGTATGATCTAAGCTCACGTTTCCGGGTGGGACCCGTATCGTCCTCATGATCTAGCGCATGTTTCCTCGGGGTTGGGTCAGACTCTGCACAACCTCTCACAAGGGCAGGGCAGGAACTAGATGATTTAGATCATGATCTATCTGTAGATGGTCTAGATCATGACCTATCCGAGCTGTGAAACAGTTGCTACTCCAACCCCGGCAAATGGTTTCCACCCCCCGCCCTCCCCGCCTTTCCTTGCTCCGTCTCGGAAGGGATGCGTGGTCAATGGTCAAATAATTAAGGCAAGCAACAAATGAGCATGCCCCCCCCCCCCCCACCCTCAATTCTGCACCCTCCCTTCGTACCCTCACGAGAGAGCACACCCGGCCATTTGCCCTGGCTTGCGCATGGAGGTTTTTTGTGATATCAAGAAAAAAAATGCACAACACGCTTTTCGTACACGATGTTGTATCGGGCAACTACTGCTGTACAGCACTTTGCAGGTTCAGAAATACGCGTGATGAACTGATGGAGACCTAGTGACAATGAGCTACAGCCTGCACGAGAGGCCTATCGCTCGAGGCAGCCATACTATGCTGCGCCTGCGCGAGAGACAGACGCATGGTACGGTAGAGGTACACCTGCATCCAGGCCATTTGCTGAGGAGTCCTCGCTTCCGGCGCTCTATACTACTAGCAAGTAAACAAAAAAACTGATTTAGGAGGGAACGTAAAAAAAAAAGCGCTACCCGATGAATAGTCTCGTGGCCTTAACCCATTCAGAACTGAAAAAAAAAAAATGTCCCACACTAAATCCAAGTAGTTTGACGCGTGCTACGATAGAGGTAGCACTTTTTGCTGTTTTTTTTTTTCTAAATGATCGGGCTTCTTAACCCAAATTCGTCGGATTTTCATATTTTCCATAGTATACCTAGCTCATGGGACTGTTGGTCGCGGGTAGCACTTTGGGGTTCCTCCAAAATCGGTTTTTTCATGTGAGGTATGGAGCTCCTCAAGTGAGGAACTCGGAAAAATCACGGTGCACCTCTATCGTAGCATTCGTCATTTTGTCCCCAAGTTCGTGGGACCAGTTTTGAAGGGGCTAAGCATACAACGAACCGATATCGCAACACAAAGCATGAGAGTCCGACGATTTGAAACTATTGCAACACAAAGAGTGAAAAGTCCGACCATTTTGAAGAATACTGCAACACAAAGCACGAAAGTCTGACGATTTTGGGCTACTAAATAACGCCTCCAGAACTGGTCCCACGATTTTTTGGGACAAACTACTTGGAATTAGTGTGGGGGCATTTGTTTTCAGTTCTGAATGGGTTCAGGAGCCTTTAACAGGTCATTCAGAAAACGTTTCAGCCAAAAAAAAGGTATACCTCCATCGTACATAGCACGCGTCGACAAGAAGGTTTCGTTGGGATGCCGATATTCGCTGCGCACACGGCATTCCGATAAAATGACGAGCAAAAGCCTCAAGAGATCAAACTGTTGAAAAATTAAACGGCCACACACCTCGGGCAGTCACGATCTACAGCGGAGATCTTTTAGTTCCTCGCCTGCAGTTGTAAGAGGGTTGTGCAGGATCTGTACAGTACAGATCCAACCCAGAGGAAACATGTGCTATTCATAGATCGTGCAGATCATTCGGGTCCCACCCGGAAACATGAGCTAGATCATATGTACAAGGTTGGGACTAGAATCTGCCTTGAAAGGTCTACTGCTTATAGATCATGAAGCGGGATTAATCGATGATCGGCCCGAGGTATGAAAATTTACCACTTCTACTGCGTCGATTGCCATGGCAAAACTGCAGCGGCATCTCCCGCGCTTGGTTCCGCGTAAACTTCCTCTCTCTTCATATGCGCCACCTCGACACGCAACACATGGAACACACATTCGACTGCGCTTATGATGTTAAACAACCCCTTTCGTATTCCGCTGACCCATCTGATCGATTTCTTACCCATCGACTACAAGGGAGGAACTGCTTGCAAAATTCGGCTGCAAGGGTCACAAAACAAACCAACCCTGGAAACATGCTCTTATACAGAGCGCACGCAGCCATGAGCGAGTTTCGCGTAGATGCACCCGCAAAAATGGTTCGAGTAAATCGTTCGAGGGAATGGAACGCGCAAACGAATCTCTAGTGATGCATCCCTAGGTAACGAAGGGGGGTAAGCGCAGCCCATCTCAGGGCGTCCACATCACGGTGTGCGAAACTTGAGAAACGTGGTTTCTGGTATTGCTTTTACAGCACGCTACAAGACAGCATACAGCACGGCAGCAACCTCCAGGCTTCGATACCAACCGCGGTTTGTGACATGTGATGAGCGTGTCTTCTTTGCGGCATGCACAAGCACAGCATTTCGTATATAGCACCAACAACAAACTGGGGGGTCCAGTAGCACCAAGCCGCGGTCTCCACACACACGATGGGGCTTCACGTGCGCTGATCAAGACCCATGTCCTTGAGCAGGCTCGCCACTCCCGCTCGTACACCAGCTTCGTCCCCCTTCCCCTGCTCTCCCAACAACGCCTGCAACATCTCGTGGGGATCCCTGGCGCCTCCATGGATGAGCAACTTCTTCCAAAGCAGTTCGCCGGAGTCTCGATTGAGCGGGTCGCGGACGAAATGCCTGCGAGTGAAAAACAAAAACAAAAAACACAAACCACGAAACAAATAAATCGATGGGTCTTAAGGTAAAGTAAGACCAAAAACATATAAGGCTCCTTTACTTGAAGAGGTCTATTTCTCACCCAACAGACCGACTAACATTATTAAAAAAAAATGTCGCCTAAGCCTGATGCACAATCGAAATGCCTAAACGGGGAAGTGTGGTGAGCTTAAGCTTTGTTTTGGTCAACCCCGGGGAGGCGTACATACCAGCGGAAACATGTTGCCGTGTGTGGGCACTTACCTCTCCCAGATAGCGCTGGTGAACATCTTCGCGTAGAGGTAGGCGTAGTAGCTCGCCCCGTACCCTGTGAAGTGTCCGAACCTGGAGAAAGGGACAAAGGGAGGGGGGGGGTACTCATGTCGTGCATGGCCGTAGTCGGGGGGGGGGGGTAATCTACATACGTTGGAACGATGGTGGGTGTACACGACGGTACGCACCCCTCGTCCACACGAGGCGCAGGACCCACAGTTACAGCAGTGCGGACCGTCCCACACGAACATCGTATTCCAACACATGTATGCGAGAACAGACGCATATTGGACAAATACCAGGTGCGGTCATCGTACAACGTAGGGGGTACAACGGAGTACCAACCGCGTTACTGGCGGCACTCATGTCATGCATGTTGGTGGTCGTATGGCCATAGAACCCTCGCTTCCCTACAATGCCGGGACGGAGCACGTCGGAGTTTCACCGACCAGGCAGACATTGATTGCTTGCACCAAGCGCGAAGCGAAACGTGAGGTGGTGGGCGAGTCGCATGAAGGGTAGACTTGGCATCCTGCTAAGAAACGCTTGTGAAGCAGACTTTCTTGAATAGAATGACAACATCCAAGGGGGGTGGGGGTGGAGGTGTACTTGATACTCATCCATGGCCGTAGTCGTATGTCCAAGGAGGACGAAAACATAAATGATACCAAAACCAGGTACACGGATAAGTAAATAATTCACTAGTTGCGGTGCGGGGCGGAGGGAGGTTACTACTTGGGGATTGGCCGAATAATAATAATTATCGGAATTCGGAGACGCGAAAAATGCACCAGGTACAATTACGTCAAACACAATACTTGCTTTCGTGTTGTTTCGCCTGCGCTTCTTACTTGATGTATGTAGTTCGTGGTTTTTGCTGCACCCGAAGGAGTACTCTCACCTTTGCGAGGCGTTTGCGAGGCGTTTGCGAGGCGCTTGGAACTTTTCGCTACGTTGCTGTGACATGTATCAACCCAATCTCTCAAGGCGTTTTACGTTTTGCCAAGTTTTTGTTTTGTGCTTTGATCGATTCACCCTCAATCCTCATGCCCATATTGTGTCGAAACAAGTACGTAGCGACAAAACATGGAGAAAACGCGTATGTATGTAGTTCCCCCGCAACGCTTGCGTTGAATCCGCACAGTTTGGTCGGTCGTTAATTCGGTCGGCTGGTAGAGAACCCCGAGCTGCTAGTTTTAACGAGTGTCTTCGTAATATACCGATATGTTGGTCATTTTTTTAACCAGAGAACGCTCGTTTTTTCGCGCGTAGAGGGTGAATCCCGATTTTGTTCGTTTATTGCTTATTCGGTTTTTGACTTTTGTGCTTTTTATGGATCCCATAATCTGACTGCAGTAGTCTGGATGGACCCCAAAAAGGTATGTAGACTACCTCGTTTCTAGGCCCGTCCACATCCCTGTGACTTCGAACTGACGCACCGATGAATGGGCGAAGTGAATGCTTGTCGCCTGACCGTCTTGCAGCAGCTAGCCCACGCTTGATGGTACCAAGATATTGGTTTGGGAGGGAAAGTCTCATCGATCGAGGTGTGCTTAACCTAATTCCTTTAGAACTGTACCCGGTGTTTGTTTTCAGGACAAGCTACTTGGAATTAGGGTGGGATCATTTTCGCAGGTTAACGACCGAAAACAAACCCATAAGCAACGACTCCAATTCGACCGCATTTTCTTCGAAAAAAGTCACGACCCGAACGAAGGTAGAGAGCCCATGGTCATCACAGGCCTAACTCCCCGCTCACGATTAAAAACAAAAATCATCACTCATCCATAAAAACTTGAAACGGTATACGTACATATACGTAGGCAAGGGCGCCAGACGAAAACACAACAATCATTTCTCGCCTCGAGTGCCAGAAAGCGCCTTCACACCCTGGGAAACCCCAAATTTCTCGTTGTAAGGCGTCCGCGATGGATGTAGACGACCAGACACCCTCTTCCGGCTAAAGAAACCCACATAATCATAGGAAGAGGCGGGAAATCGGGAGGGAGGGGGGGGGGGAGATTTTTGTTTAGCTTTGGCGTGTTCGGATGTATGCAGGTACTCTTTATAGCTACGCAGGGACACGGATGGCGTGCTCGGAGGTAGCAACGCTTTTTAAAACAAAAACTCACATCTCGGCTCGGACCGATCTTCATGATCTATAAGCAGTAGACCTTTCAAGGCAGATCTATTCCCGATCTTGTATGTATGATCTGTATAGCTCATGTTGCCGGGTGGGATCAAAATAATATGCATGATGTTCCTGGGCTGGACCCGTACTACATAATGCAGAATTACCAAACAAATGTCAGCTTTGAGGTCGATAATTTTGTTCGATGCCATGTTCTCCTATCTTCAGCCTGCGCGATGCGTTGGTCTCGCGCGACATTGTACAAGTACACACTCTTGGGGGTGTGAAGAATGCCACCAAGAAACCGAACACAATTCAAAGACATGGTTCTTCAATACACCAAACCGACCACGAGCACAAAAGCCGCACATAAAAAGAAACGCGAAACGCTATATACTTATGCGACGGGGCGCAGCGTGGGTCATCTATACCGGTAGCATTTTTTACAGGGCTGTTTATGGGTCCAGTCAAAGCTTGCGGGCCGGGCCGGGCCGGGTCACCTAACCCTACCCGGATCGACGCGCGAGCTTTTGAAAACCTACTGACCCGACCTGACCCGTGACTCGTGACCTATGAACAGCCTTGGGGGTTCTATTCGGAGCCGGGTGACCTCTGGCATAAAAATGAACATGTCTGCGATATCGTTTGTTGTCGGCGAGGTTCCTCGTCGTGATGTTATGCTAGACACCAGACACCAGACACCAGGTATCGATTGTCACCGGGCCACGGGGTGGGGCCCTCCAATACGTACGTACGTGAGCCATTTCTGTATTATTCCCTTGAAAAAAAAACTTCGCCACGGAGGCGGGTGCTACGATAGACGTACAGCAGCGGGTACCCCGATTCAAGAGCGCCCCAAGATAAGACCATTCGTGATTTTTTAACCCCTTAAGAACTGGTTCCACATTTTTGGGGACAAACTACTTGGAATTAATGGGGGATGATTTTTTCAGTTCTGAATGGGTTAAGAGCGGTCAAAATCGGCATGTCCCGCCTATACTAAAAAGCTGTATATTGCCCACTACAGACAAGAGCAATATGTACTTAGGAGCGCTTGTTTTAGCTTGTCACAAGGCGCTCTTGAATCGGGATACCCACTGTAGCGTACTCCTCAATAAGGCATGCCTTGTCGCTGGGGTTTTGTAAAAGAGCGTTGAGTGCGCATATAGGTAAATTCCAATATTATTCCTGGAACTTTCCCCGCAAATTTCAGCCTGAGTTTCTTGGGGAGCTCTTTCTTATTGCATGCCGTATGAGAAGGGCCGGTAGTGTACGCCAGCCTTGTATCGTAGCGTGTCCGACAGCCCAATCCAGCTTACCTGAGGCCCAAACAACCGCTGGTCTAGGACCGCGTACAGGAGCTGCGTCCTGATGCCCATCCCCGCGAAGAGGGATTTCGATTTATGGAGGCGGTCCAGCAGGGCGGGGGGCGGCGGCTCTCCAGTTCGATAGTGCCTGTTTATCCGATTGTTCAGCAGAGAAAGCAAACGTCGGGAGAGGCCGTGTTGAATTCAATGTCTACTACATGTGTTATTCATAGCAGAGGCTTATCGTGTCCTCCTGTATATATGTATGAACAAACAGAAGACCACCGCGCAGCAAACCAAGCCGCGCAAGGCGAGGCCTCGCATCGAAGTATCACCCGCAGCTTGCGCTAAATATGCGTTTCGACGTTTTTTGTTTTTGTTTTTGTTTTTACCTCACACGCGGAGAGGTGTCTCTTTGTTTTTAACGATTTGAAAAGGCGAGGCCTCACACATGGGGCTCGTAGCGAAAACCAGGTATATAGCGCGTAATGCGCGGTCAACATCACTCAGCAACTATATCTCGATGTGTCATTTGTGCGGCGTTGATAATCTCATTTCCGCACAAGGGGAATGCTCGTATCACGTAGTGTGTATATGGTAAGGCACCCACGAGGCAGATACATAGTAATACCCATTGCTGTCTCTAAAAGTGGGTACAACAGAAATCAAATCAATTCACTGGAGGCTGTCGTCCATATGCAAGTCCGCCTCACAGGCGTTTCTTAGCAGGATGCAGCTCACCCTTCATGCGACTCGCCCAACACCTCACGACGTTTCGCGCTTGGTGCAAGCAATGTCTGCCTGGTTGGTGAAAACCCAACGTGCCCCGTCCCGACATTGTAGGGATGCGAGGGTCTATGGTCATACGACTACGGCCATGCATGACACGAGTACCTCCCCTCTATCATACGACTACGGCCATGCATGAATATGGAGTACCCTCCCCCCCCCCCGCCATCCTACTTCGCCCGTCTCCTTGTCACCTCCAAGCCCTGCTCTGGCTCACCTAGCAAACTTTGTGAGCATTGTCCTGTCCCAAACGAAATGCTCCATGAGGTGGGACGGGATCTCGCAGAAGTCGACGGGCACTCGCGTACCTGCGTCGAGATAAGATGTAGCGATTGCCAAACGCGGCATTGTTTTGTTGAGTACATAGGGTGTGTAGTAATATTATACATGCGATGGCATGAAAACAAAATGTGATCCTCTCTTGAAATAATCCGATGCTTGCGAGCGGCCTGCCCTGGCCAGTGCCCCCCGTCCATATACCGCCTCCGCCTCTAATGAAACTTGTGGGCACCTCGAGCGAGGGGAAAAATAGCACAAAAAAGCGAGTCGCTTATTGTACACGGCCACCAAAACAATAGGGCAAGCCTTGTCGTTTACGTAGCTCAGTGAAGCTGAAACTCCTACAAAAGGTATGTTAAGCCTGAGAGATCAGTCGAAAACTCTGAAGAAGAAAAAAAACGTGTAAACATATCTCCGAAAACAAAAAACGAAAAAAAACGTTTTATTTGTAACTCCTTTCCACCAGTGCACACAATGGTTGACGGCATTTACAAGTATCGGTCACCGTGAGCGACTGTAGTTCCTATTAATAGCGAGGATTACGACCCTACCTTACTTACCAGGTATACCAGCATATCATACAGCACATGAGGTATTACAAGCACCAACTATTTCCGTACCTCGGACATACTGCAGATCATCTATGTAGAGACCCCAACCTGCCATTGTGAGACGGTGTGCAGGAGCTGTCTACAGTAGTACATATCGTGCAGGATCTGTCTAGTACAGATCCAACACAGGAACATATACGCTATAGATCATGCAGATCATACGGCTCCCACTCGGGAACACGAGCTAGACCATACAGACCAGGAACATATCCGAGCCTGGAAAATCTATATCATTGAGTGAGAATCGGTCGTCTGTCCGACCTGTGACCTACAGTGGGTGCCCCGATTTACGAGCGCCTTAAGATAAGAGCACACGCGAATTAAGAGCGGTCAGTCTGCCTAACGTTACAAATGGCCGCTCCAAATCAATCAGTCAGCACTAAAACTACTGGAATTTACACTACCCAAAACTATTTCAAACTTGCAGCAAGAGATCTCCAATTGCGGCAGCAACCACACACGACAGCACGGAGCAACAACAACAACAACAACAGACTAGATTGAGAACATGTCCCACCTGCACTAAAAGAAATCTATTTCCCACTACAGATATGAGCAAACAATGTGCAGTTAAGAGCGCTTGTTTTGGCTTGTCACGGCACGCTTTTAAATAGGGGTACCCACTGCAAGCCCTTTTAGTACTGCACTGTCCAGATTTTTGTTGCTTTTGTTGAAAAAAACGGCAGACGATTTGGATATATCCCCGCGCCGTTTGCTGCGCGGGGCCGCTTGCCGCAACAACTCGCAGCTACACTTCACCCACCGGACACGTGCTGGAGCTCCGTGCGGGAGAGGAGGGAGTGCAGCGCGTGGCCGAACTCGTGGAACAGAGTCTCCACCTCGGAGTGGGACATCAGCCTCGAATCGTCCTCACCACCGCTCACCTTTGACGTTCAATGATCCGCGAGAGGAAGAGCAGGGGGAGAGGGGGCGTACTCATTTGTTGCTTGCCTTAGCCATTTGACCATTGGCCACGCATCCCGCATCCCGCTCAAGGCGGAGCACCGTTTCTACTCTTAATAGAAATACCTCCAACATTTGGGCGCTTAGTGCGTTGTTTCCATATATGATATAGCTTGTTTTTGGTAATATTATCCCCTTCCTGTTTCAGGGGAGGGGGGGGGGGGGTACTCATATCGTGCACGGCCGTAGTCGTATGACCATAGACCCTCGCATCCCTACAATGCCGGGACGGAGCACGTTGGGTTTTCACCAACCAGGTAGACATTGCTTGCACCAAGCACGAAGCGCCGTGAGTTATTGGGCGAGTCGCATGGAGGGTGAGCTGCATCCTGCTAAGAACCGCCTCTGAGAGAGGGGGAGGGGTACTTATGCCATGCATGGCCGTAGTCCTATGTGACCATAGACCCTCGCATCCCTACATTGACGGGAAGGAGCACGTCAACTTTTCACCGACCAGGCACGCATTGATTGCTTGTACGAAGCATTACGATATAAATCGTCGGCATTACTGACTATTGGGTATGTATTATTGGCTATTACTGACTATTACTGAAGAGCTACCCAATAAGACATACCTTAACTTTGGAACTCCATTTGTGTCTTAACAGTATTATTCGTTTGATCGGGTTACACTTCAATTTTCTTCTTCAGTAAAAAAGTCAGTTTTATGTTCGCGAGGAACAGACCTCACCGCAAGCGAGGAACACAGAAAAATAGTGGTGCACCCCTCTCCCCGTAACGCGCATTTTCTAGAGCTGAGTCGACACGACCTGAGTCACCAACTAGGTGATAGTCGGACTAATAGTTATAAACAGTCGGTCCCCAGAGGTGCCGACTATCCGACCCATTGGGTTTCCGTACTTGTAGGAAGGATTGTTTTCATACTTGCGGGATACATTTTTGTTATTGGGCAGGGTCCCCCCGGCCGGGGAGGGCTGGTTTGGCTCGCTTCGCCCGCCCGACACATAAGTCTGCAGGTCGGCTGGTCAATAGCTGGCTTCTCTAACCGACCTGCCGACTAAAGCCAGCTAGTTGGCTAGCGGCACCTACCGACTACCACTATGTTCATAAATATAAGCACTATTTGTACATTAAAATTAAATTAAAATGTGCTTATATTTCTGTACAGAGTGGTAGTTGCTAGTCGTGAAATACTGCCAACTCGCAGCTCTAGCGTTTTCTCACCTTGCCGCTTTCATATGCCGCCGCATTGTCACGCCCATGGGGCTGCAACGTGTTTCCCCCATCGGGTGGCGGCTCTGGCAGGGCGAAGTTGCACACTAGGACGACCGTAGGGAGTTGGTACTGGGCAAAGGGCGTGCACAAGCAACAGAGAAGAGCATGCGGGGCGTGTGAGTTTCTCATGTTGAGTTTCTCATTTTGAGCTTTTCATGTTGAAATTCTCATTTTGATTTTCTCATGTTGAGCTTATCAGTTTGAGTTTCTCATTTCACATTTGAGTCTCTCCATTGAGTTCCTCCTTTTGAATTTCTCATGTTGAGTTTCTCGTCATGAGTTTCTCATGTTGAGTGTCTCATTTAGATTTTCTCATTCGATCGAGTTCCTAAAAACGAATGCTCATTTGAGTTTCTCATTTGAGTTTATCACGTTGAGTTTCTCACGTTGAGTTTCTCACGTTGAGTTTCTCACGTTGAGTTTCTCACGTTGAGTTTCTCACGTTGAGTTCTCACGTTGAGTTCATCATTTTGAGTTTCTCATTCGAGTTTCTCCGTTGAGCTTTCTACTTTGAAGTTTCTCATGTTGAGGTGCTCCTTTTGAGTATCTCACTCCTTTGAGCTCTTCATTTTGAGGTTCTTATTTGAGTTTCTCGTTTGAGGTTTTAATTTTGAGTTGCGCATTTTGAGTTTCTCATTTTGAATTCGCCATTTCGAGGTTCTCCTTCAATTTTCTCGTTCTAAAAGTCGTTAGTGCGCGCGCACATACGGCGCCATCTGTGGGGCTAGGTGAGGAGGCCCTCTTTATATGGTGCCGTCCTAGATCGTACCCGAGACACAAGCCAAGGTCCACCCCTCCAAGCTAAGATGCGTCCGGGCAGGCACGCCTGCAGGCGTGGTTGCGGCAGGTATACACACCAATGACCTCCGTGGCACGGTTGCATCGACGAGCTT
The DNA here is from genome assembly GCA_008828725.1 of Saccharina japonica. NCBI lineage: Eukaryota > Phaeophyceae > Laminariales > Laminariaceae > Saccharina > Saccharina japonica. The sequence goes on from MEHQ01004065.1 coordinate 32,804, forward strand.
TGGAAGCAAAACCAAACACCCCGGCAAGCCCTGTAAATTGGTGAATTACGTCCGTGGCGCGTGCTCTTGGCCTTCAACGTCGCGCGAGCTGGCAAGCAACCACGGGATAGCGTTCCGCCGTGCCAGAGCCAAGGAGGACTATGGGATTTTCTCCCATTGACACCCCCCCCGCCTCTAATTCCATCAGCAGGCTATGTAGCTGTTTCTCCCATCGACAACTCCACCCCCCAATTCCGGGGCTGTTCACGAGTCGGGTCAAACTTCGCGGGTCAGGTCGGGTCGGGTCGGGTAACGGTGACCGGATCCGATCTGTGAGAACTTGAAAGCCTCTACACCCGACCCAATTCGACCCGACCCGACTCGACTCGACTCGACTCGACCCAACCCGACCCGGGAGATTTCGAAAGGTTCCTGACCCGACCCGCGGGTTGGGGTCATGACCCATGAAAAACCCTGCCCATTGCCACCAAGACCTTCATATGCATCCACGTGTTTGAGGCAGACTAATTGAAACTAAAGTGGAATCATCTTTCGGCAACAAACGGGGTAAGAACTGCAGTACGGTTCGTTCACAACCGCCCTCCGAACCGGTTTGGTTTCGAAAATTCGGCAATAGCTTCCCCCTTTTCCCCTTGAACACCCCTCCTCCGAAAAAAAAGCATGCAACTCATCCTCACCTCCAAAAATCCACCACTTCGAAAATTTTGAAATTCGGCAATACCCCCCTCCCCTTCCCTCGAAGATACCCCCCCTAAATAACCATGCCACCCATCCTCACCTTCAAAACTCCACCATTTCCCCCCTTTTCCTCGTCTCCAGGGTTCGCGACGCACCCGCAGCGCACCGTGAAATGCGCCGCGTGCCCGAACTTTCCTTCTCGCCTGTACGCGCCGGTCCGCCCAATAAAACGCGGGGGAAAATTGTTTGGAAAATGTCAGGTAGTGTGATGCCGACAATCAGGAGAGCTTACCACTCATTCCATAAAATGGTTGGCGCACACTCTGGGTGCAAGACAATAGTTGACAAGGGGACTATAGGTAAACCAATGGTTGAGTGGTTCTGACCGGCTTGGGCACTGTTCGATGTTGCTTTTTGATTTGTCAAATTTGTCAAATTTGACAAAAATCCTACAGGAAACGAAATAAAAGCAAAGGTTACCACCAGCGCGTCTGGTGGCAAATGGGACAAAAAACAAACGTTTATAGTACGTATGCACTGGTAAATGTGTAAAGGCAAATTTACCACCAGGGGTCGGTGGTAAAACGTTCATTTTTTCTGTTTCCTATAGGAGTTTTGTCAATTTTAACAAATATCAAATTTGACAAAAATATATCAAATTTGACAAAAGCAAGATTGACCAGGGCGTTAGGGTTATATAGGGCTAGTTATAAATAGTAAAACATATAATGTGCACAAAACTAAGCATTTCTTTGAGCGACCTGTGCGGTGCCATTTCAGCCCTCCCTAGAAAAAGCGAGCCCTTGCCACCGTTCCCCACCCCCTTGAAATAATAATTAACAAACCAAAAACAGGCTGGGCACCGCGACTTTGTACCGACGCCGTGGGAACGAACTATTACAATCAAGCCACAAACACGCGAAATACAAAAAACAAAAAAACTGGAATATTCCAAGGAAACAAGCTCCTTTTTATTGAGACGGTGAGCGCAGCGGAGGCGTGTCTTAACCGGCGTCAAAACCATGCCCACCCGAGGCCGCACCGTGCGTAGGGGGTCGCCGGAGCCGTTGTTTTTATTACATAGAGTATCGCCGGTCCCTGTATAGTGCCGGTATGCGCCAGTCAACAATACCGGCACTACAGCGGCAACCGGCACTAATTACGCCGCACACTGCCACACTGGTGAATCCCGTCCGTGCCAAGCGAGTTCACAGCAGGCACTATACATAGCGGGCAGCCGGCACCACTCAACCGGCACTATAGAGAGACCACCACTACTGTATACCAGGTATATAAACCAGGTATGTGCGTGAATTTACGCCCGAAAATACCTGATAAAAGTGCGCTAAGACACACCTCTCCCGAGCTGCGAAAACGAAACAAAAAAGGTGCCTAAAAAAAACAAATAGATGCCAGAGAAGAAGACACCCACACAAAAAACGTGTCACCTGTGGAGGTCTAGATAGATGGTACCCAGCACGCCGTCCTCCTCGTGTCGCAGCACCAGCTTGCGCACCCCCCCGCTTTCTCCTCTCGATCCGACGACCCAGTTCTCCCCTTTCTCGATCGGCACCTTTTTTTTTTAATTATTGTTGTTGGGCGGTAGAAGTGTGGGTTCGTTAACCGCTTAAGAACTGGCCCCATATATTTGGGGACAAACTACTTGGAATTAGTGTCGGATAGGTTTTGCAGTTCTGAACGGATTAAGCAGCAGATTGATGATAGCATAGTCGGTAGGGCTGTGATTCGGCGGCATGGCGCGACTGACAACACCAAAATCGGTAGGTACCGTTAGCCAACTACCTGGTTTTAGTCGGCACGTCGGTTAGCGAAGCCAGCTGTTGGTCAGTCGCATGGCCGATTTAACTCAGGCGCGCGAAGCGAGCCAAACCAGCCTCTCCCGGCCGAGGGGGGCCCGCCTACCCGCCAAAAAAAAAAGAGAAAACGTATCCCGTATCAAACAGCAATCCTTCCTACACGTATGGAAACCCAATAAGTCGAATAGTCGGCACCTCAAGGAAACGACTAAATATTAGCCCTCCCCGGGCGAGGGGTCCCGCTAAAAAAGCGGAAATGTATCCCGCATTCAACAATCCTTCTTACTAGTATGGAAACCCCATAAGTCAGATAGTCGGCACCTCAAGGAAACGACACCAATTAACTAGTCCGACTAATAAACTAGTTGGTGGCTTAAGTCGTGCAGACTCGCAGCTATAAATAGTTAGTGGAATTAACGCCTCCCTAAGAATGGGAACGTCACTTCTGGAACGGATGACAAAAGAAGAGCGCAGCGTAAGGAGTGGACACTAAAAGGGTGCTCCGTTCATCTCACAGCAAGCAGCGGCTGCCACCAGACAAGTACACAGCCCTAACATTTGTTCGGACGTTGGACACTTAAACAGGTTATCGTCCGTGGACCTCACAGAAGCGGCTGTCAACAGAAAAGCACTACGACAGCACTATACTTTTCTGGGACGTTTACGTACGTCGCAGAAGCGGCTGTCAACAGAAAAGCATTACGACAGCACTATACTTTTCTGGGACGTTTACGTACGTCCGCATCTACCGGGTCGTCCGACCTGCTCCAACGATATATTGAACAGCCCGCGGCAGACCATGCGGAGTCCTTCCATGCAGCCTCCCAGGGTGAAGTACTCCGAGAGCGACCTTCCGTCCAGGTTGCACCTTGTCCCGTAGAGAGGGTAAAGCAAGAGGGGGGGGGGTGGTGCGTACTCATTTGTTGCTTGCCTTAGCCATTCGATCATTGACCACGCATCCCTTTCGAGACGGAGCACCGTTCCTACTCCTAATAGGGACACCTCCAACATTTGGGCGCCAGGAAATTTGGGATTCCTTAAGGCTCAATCAACTTTCCCCAACAAAAACGACAAACGCGATAAAAAAAATATCTGGCGAGAAAAGAAAACAAGAAAAAACACACATTTCGTTAACGCGTCGACAGGGGCTCACAGAATACGTGTGCAAAATTTCAGCATCCATCTTCTAAAAAACGGTGGGGACTTTCCGACGTACAAACCAAAAACGATAGGAACAATATCTCGTTCCTCCTCTTCCCCTTGCGCACTTACTCCCTAGACTTGACGTAGCCCATGTAGTACGAGACGTCCCACGCAAACAGGTCTTCTGAGCCCTCCACCTCCATCTTTGCCTTTCGGAGCATGCCAACCTGAATCGAACCAAAGAAAGTCGAGTCGGGTGGCGTGAACACGCGGAGAAGGAAAATACCAGCAAATGTGATCGTAAATATCATCCCATGTTATCCTCCTTTCAACTCACCTCATCTCGCCTCATGTCATCTTATCTAGCCTTATGTTGCATTTTCGTATATCTTATACAAAGTAGTATACATTTTTCTATTGTGTTATCTTTGTGTAAGAAATACAAAAACATCAGCTGTGAGATCGAGAATTTCGTCCAAACTCATCTTGGAAAGCTGCATTATCTTGTCTGCCCAATCTTCTCTTGTACTTGTATTATCTACTCTTCTCTTGGTTTGCCACCTCCTCTTGTCATATTCTCGTAATTGTTGCGTTTTCGTCCCGTCTCACCCTCATCTCATCCCTATTCATGTATCTGTAAACACTCACCTCTTGTTCGGTTTTGTCCCGAATTCCCACCGCCAACGCATCCAAGAACCTCAAAACCTCCTCCGGGGTCTCCGCCATTTTGTCAGACGTTACCCTGTGTGCGTGAGACTTGAACCCCACCTGGCCGCGGTGTTATATTAGGCGTGTGTGGGAGGGGGGGGGGGGGGGGGGGGGGGGGGGGGGGGTGAGACATCTCCGGTAACCCATAAACAAACGAATCGAATCGAACCGAACCGAATAGAACCGAATAGAACCAAACGGAACCAAACCGACTCGGACCGAATCGAACCGAACCGGACCGAACCGGGTCGGACTGAGCCGAATCGAAATAAGGCGCGATCGTTTCAACGCGCCCCGCGAGAATCGTCGCACACAACAGCAGGGAGGGCACACAGCAGACAATTTCAGCATGGGGCGGTGTGGATTTGACTCACTCCAGGAGCTATTCTGTAAGACAAAGGCTGGCGTCTGCTCGGACGTAACATCCTGAAAAAAAAAAAAAAAAAAGTTTACAAAATATTACTGTCAACTGTGAGCTCGAAACATTTCGCACCTCGTACATTATATCATCTACAGATAGATCATGATCTATCTAGATCATCGAGTTCCTCACCTACCGTCGTGAGGGATTGTGCAGGATCTGTACAGTACAGATCCAACTCAGGGAAACTGTGCTACTGTAGATCGTACAGATTACACGGGTCCCACCCTGCAAAATGAGCTAGATCATACAAGGTCGGGGATAGATCTGCCTTAACCCATACAGTACTGAAAAAAAATTCACACACTAATCCTAAGTATTTTGCCCCCAAATTCGTGGAACCAGTTCTTAAGGGGTTAAGAACCAGCCCCTCCCACGTTTTTGGGGACAAACTACTTGGAATTGGTGTCCCTCCCACCTTTTTGGGGACAAACTACTTGGAATTAGTGTCCCTCCCACGATTTTGGGGACAAACTACTTGGAATTAGTGTGGGACAAGTTTTGCAGTTCTGAAAGGGTTGAAATATCTGGATCATCAAGTGAGAATCGACGATGACCTGTAGATGATCTGTAGATGATCTGTCCGAGGGCTGGAAAAACAAAATCGGTCGACAATCCTTGTTGCAAGCTGCGGGTGATTGACGTTTTTTTTTCCCATTTTATATCCTCACCCTTCTTGCTCCTGCTTCCTCCGATTACTGGTGGTCATAGTAATCAGGACTGATAACATACCACTCTGACCCGGAATATAAGGACCGTTTGTATATTAACATTTAATTGAAATGGTCCTTATATTTAGGTTCAGAGTGGTACACAAAAAAACTATATTTTCCAGTATTTTTACTAAGCATATTTGGTCCTGATTACTACTGCTGTATGTTACCCCGTAGTAGTCGCAACTAGATCTGGGGTCACCTACTAGGGCTCTTCTCTCCCCTCCCCATCACGGCACGTGTCTCGCAATTTTATCGCGAGAAGGGTTCAGTGTACTTTCTTCCCTCGTCGACTCGCGCGTTGAAGTGATAGGTTGGTTGGTTGGTCGCGCGTGATATTTAGTACGTCTTCGAAAATGCATTAAACAAAACCACCACACCTTTTGGGCAAGTTTATGCCGGACCATCATCAGCCGCTCCAACACCTGCAGGAAGGCATGCGCATGCCGGGAAAAGGGGGGGGGGTGTACTTTATTTTCATGCATGGCCGTGGTCGTATGACCATAGACTCTCGCATCCCTACAATGCCGGGACGGAGCGGGGCGTACTCATTTGTTGTTTGGCTTAGTCGTGTGACCATTGAGCACGCATCCCTTTCGAGACAGAGCAAAGAGGGGGGGGGGGGTCAGGCGAGAAAAAAACGCCTCCATGGTGTCGCGCGACTGCAAACGGTTGCTGTTCAGGTGGGAAAAAAAGCGCCTTCACCCCTGTAGTACTGCACTTTACAAACATAAACCTAAATCTGACTCAAATTCCAAGCCTCTAGTTGCCACAATAGGAGCGCGATCTCACTTTGAGGCCTTAAGGCGGGGGGGGGTGTACTCATATCGTGCACGGCCGTAGTCGTATGACCATAGACCCTCGCATCCCTACAATGCCGGGACGGAGCACGTTAGGTGTTCACCAACCAGGCAGACATTACTTGCACCAAGCGCGAAGCGCCGTGAGGTTATTGGGCGAGTCGCATGGAGGGTGAGCTGCATCCTGCTAAGAACCGCCTGTGAGGCGGACTTGCATATGGACGACAGTCTCCAATGAATTGATTTAATTTCTGGTGTGGCCACTTCAAGAGACAGCAATGGGTATCACTACGTATCTGCCTCGTGGATACCTTACCATATACACACTACGTGATACGATCATTCCCCTTGTGCGGAGATGAGGTTATCAACCCCGCACAAATTATCTAAAAAGACCGCCAGTATGGGTGACCGCCAAAAAAAAAAAACGGTACCCTGCTTGTCGAGCTCACGCAGTGAGAGGCGTGTTTTACAGCGTCGTTGCCAACCGACGCCAACCCAACCTATAAATATATAAAATATTTATAGGGGGAGCCTAAGGGGGGGGGGGTGTACTCATGTCGTGCACGGCCGTAGTCATATGACCATAGACCCTCGCATCCCTACAATGCCGGGATGGAGCACGTTGGGTTTTCACCAACCAGGCAGACATTGCTTGCACCAAGCGCGAAGCGCCGTGAGGTATTGGGCGAGTCGCATGGAGGGTGAGCTGCATCCTGCTAAGAACCGCCTCTGAGGCGGACTTGCATATGGATGACAGCTTCAATGAGTTAATTTATTTTCTGGTGTGGCCACTTCCGGAGACAGCAATGGGTTTTACTATGTAACTGCCTCGCGGATGCCTTACCATATTAACACTACGTGATATGACCATTCCCCTTGTGCGGAGCAAAGATTCTCCACCCCGCACAAATGATCTACTCGACCGCCAGCTTTGGTGACCGCCAAAAAAAAAAAAAACGGCACCCTGGTTGTCTAGCTCACGCAGCGAGTGGCGTGTTTTACAGCGTCGTTGCAACCGACGCCAAACGCAACCTATAACAAATAGGGGGGGGGGGGGGGGGTTAACCGATTCAGAACTGAAAAACTTATCCCACACTATTTCCAAGTAGTTTGTTCCCGAATACGTGGGACCAGTTCTTAAGGGGTTACGGCAAGGTCGGTCTCCATCTCACTGTGCTACCTGTCGCTAGAACCGCCGACTCCGCAGAGGACAGCGCTCCGACTCACAAATACGCGAATAGGTAAAAGGGTTGTTGGCGAGGAGGGGAGGCCGCCGCGCCGAACAAGCACATGGGCCGACAAAGAAAAAACATCAAACCCATCGAAACGAGATGCCTCCCCAAGGCGAAACGAACGTGTCTACAGTAAGACGACGGCGTAACCCTTTTTTTACCGCTGAAAACAGTATTCCACACTAAACACGTGCGTACATACACGCAAGAAAAAGGGGCTTCCCATCCCTTCACACTGACACGTGCTACAGCAGGGGGTAGCGCCTTGTTTTTCCTGTCCCCTCTCCCCCCCCTGACGCGCGTTTGCCTTTTAGGGGTAGCTCCTAATGCTTCTGAGGCCCCTCACTGGAAGAGTGCTCTATCTCTCGCCCGAAAAAACTTGACACATTTTTTTTTCTTCACAATCTCGTGGCTTCATATATACGGGGTATATATACCGCGAAACATATTTCATAAAAAAAGGAATGGTTCTCCAACGACGAGGCATGCCTTATTCGGCAGATTCTCACATAAGAAGCGCCCCGTTATGGCAGAAATGTGGCATTCTGACAATAAGGCATGCCTCAATGGGGGGGGGTTTCCTCCGTTTAGGGAGGCCTGTCAAGTCACAAATGTGGTATTCCAACGATACTGGCTAAATAAAATCTCCTTAGCTAAGGAGCCAAGTCAGCCAGAAAACCTTTTTTTTTCGGACGAAAAAAAAAAAAAAACGTGTTTCCCTCTGTCGGGAGCGCGGGTCACCTGGACGTTCTCCGCCGCAACGCTGTTGCCTGCCACGTACATCGCGCGCCGGAGGGCCGCGCTGTGCGCGTTCTTCAACACGTCTCCCATCACCGACTGGTCGGTGAGTAGCGTGAAGCGGTCCGAAGGTTGCCCCTCGGGCTGCGGGATGCGGGACAGCACGAACTCGGGAACACCCTTCAGCTCTGATTTGTTAACCTGAAGAGACAGTGGACACCCAGGACGGGAGCAGAAGCGGGGTGTACTCATTGTCATGCATGGCCGTAGTTGTATGACCATAGACCCTGACACCCCTACAATGCCGGTGCGGAGCACGTCGGGTTCTCACCGACCAGGCAGGCCTTGCTTGAACCAAAAGCGCGAAGCGAAACGTGAGGGTGAGCACCGGGGGTCGGGAGTGTTGGTCACGTGTTTCTCTCGCCTCAGAGTTAACATCCACGACCCTTTGGAGGGACACCATAAGGTGTCACTCGTGGTGCTTTTTCAACGAATGACACTGCCCCTCATGCTACCGCCCTTCATCCTCGTGTTTCGGGTCGTCGGAAAACATCCACTGGAAGCTTGCGCATGAGGCAAGAAAAAAGGGATTCAAGGCAGCTTTATTTTTGTGCCCACGGGCTAGATTTTGGGGGGAATGAGCTAGTCCGAGAAAATAATTAGCATCACCCCCATCATCGTCATCACCATCATCAGCATCAGCATCATCCTCATTATCATCACCATCATCATCATCATCATTCGCCATCATCATTATCATCATCATCTTGATGATGATACATCAGTTATCATTGACGTCGCTACAGCTATCCAATGAAATACACAGCATTAGGCGAGGGACCACGCTGGGCCTGTGAGCAAGGCATGCCTTGGCTGGACTTGACTATAGCTAGTTATTACTTGGGTGGCGAAGTAACCAACTAAGTAGGGCATGCCTTGGCTGGACTTGACTACATCTGCTGTAGTTATCAGTTGGGTGGCGAGTTAAGCCAACTAAGTAAGCCATGCCTTGGCTGGACTTTACTATAGCTACGTAGTTATTAGTTATTAGTTGGGTGGCGAAGTAAGGCAACTAACTAAGGCATGCCTTATTGGCTGGACTTGACTATACCTAGTTATTGGGTGGCGGGTTAAACCAACTAGGTAAGGCATGCCTTGCCTGGACTTGACTACATCTACTGTAGTTATCAGTTGGGTGGCGAGTTAAGCCAACTAAGTGAGACATGCCTTGGCTGGACTTCAATATATCATACCAGTACGAGCTAATTATTAGTTGGGTGGCGAAGGAAGGAAGTACCAACTGACTTATTATTATGCCAATGAAAACCACACGTCGAGCCACAAAACGCGGCAGCCAGATAGAAATATGCACAACCCCGTTCAAAACCACGCGCAACTATTAATAACCGTTTTACCTAGCCAACTAAAAACCACTCCGCGACTTATAGTCAGCCAACGCAAAGCCCTGGAACTCCGCACATCGCCACACTCAACTAACGGTAACCGTAACACCCATCCAACTAGTGACTAGTCGGCGGTTTCTATCAATAGTCAGCCAACCTCACAGCCCTAGACCGTGCAGTGAACCCCCCCCCGAGAGCGTCGAAACGGCACCTGAAACGCCGCCCTTTTGGCCACGATATTGCACTCGAACAGCCTCTCCAGCTGTGTCGCCTCGTTTTGAAGGGACACCACCTCAGCCCTTTCGGGGGGGGCATATCGATTTGTGCATGCATGCGTTCGTCCGTCCGGTTGTGCACGCGTGCGCCAGAAGGAGTTGCAAAGGAGCACAGGCCGCACGCGGTTGGAGGTGCGTTGTTGCGTTGAGTCACACACAATGCAAAAAAATAAATTAGAACACATAAATCGTCGAGCTCCGTCCTAATTCTTGCCTGGGAAACAACAGACGAGTTTTTCCGTGGTCGCAGGCGAATAACAGAACTGCATCGGGTACACAAATAAAATATATAGACATACATGAGCGCAGCAGCGGCAGCAGCAGCAGCGACAGCGACAGCAGCAGCGGCAGCAGCAGCGGCGGCAGCACCACAATAGAGACAACGGCAGCTCCAACCAACCAACTAAAAACAAATACGAAAAAACGTAAATATATTGGTCTCTTTTGAGGCATCGACCCTGACGACCCCCTTAAACCGAAAATAGTGCTCGTAAGGTGAGGGCAACCGGACTTTTACCCCACGGGCCGCTGACGACTCTAGAGGAACCGGGAATTTTCACGTAGAGGAATGTCCAGACACGAGCAGAACCGCACAAAATCTTCGTACACAGTCACTCATGCTCCCACTTCCCCGATTCAGAAAAGCACACACGAGCAATATAACTTATGTCTGTGTTTCCCTGCCCATGGCCTATATTTGGCGCATGCAAGGAGGAGCAAGAAAACGTCCCACATTTCGCAGGCACCTGTCCACGGCTCGCTGACCCAGTCAGCTCTAACTCGCCATCAAGTCTGGGGTAGGAATCGGTTGCCGATTGCCTCGACAACGACCTCTTTATCTAGCCTTGATTCACCCACACGCACGCTTGGGTTTTAACCCGTAACGACGGGTGGCGGCCACAAGTTAAGCTAAACCATTAGACTACGTAAATCGGGCAATCTGTTTGCACATCATCGAGCTATATTTTAGAATTTAATCGGGCGACATTTTTACTATTAATCGAGTAACAGTTTTGCATTTGTTCGGACAACATTTCTGCCTTTTTTGTTTGTTTGCCCTGGCAGGCTTTCATTATTCCCCTTTTCTCCAGCCCTATTCTCACCGGTCGTCCCCGCGGAGGTGTATGCCTCCTCGTTCAAACTCCGCCATGTGCAGCTCTACAACTCTGCGCTGCTCGTGAGTAAAGCCCTTCATCGCCTCCACGTTCGCGACAACCCCGCACAGCGCTCGGTAGAGACTATCGTCGGCGTTGAGTTCCTGCGACGCGGCGGAACGAGACTAAGATCAGATGGCAGCTGGTTCGTTGATCAGACGACAGCTGGTTCGTTGCTTGAGGCTGCGAGCGGGGGGGGGGGGGGGGGGGGGGGGGGGTGGCTTTTTTTTTTTTTTCTTCTTTTTGGTGTTGGGATTGTAATAGTCGAGACATTCTCGGTGCGGGGGGGGGGGGGGGGGGGGGGGGGGGTGAGGGTGGCATAAAATATAGTCCGTTCGCCGCGTAGCAGCTACCGACTCGTGCCGGAAACGCTTCGTGCTCGCTCAAAGTCCTTGCTGGGTGGCCAACTGGCAGATGGTTCGCGGTTGTGAGGCTAGGAGGGGGGGAGGAGTGTGACGGCTGCACTATTTTTTGTTCGCCGTGCAGCTACCACCTCGCGCTGAACGCCTTGTGCTCGCTCTGCCACGTAGAACGAGACAGAGTCAGCTGGTAGCTGGTACGTGGTTTGAGGCTATATGGGGGAGTGAGGCCAGCACTTCATTCCGTTCGGCGCGCAGCTACCACCTCGCGCTGGAAAAAAAAAAGTTGTGCTTCGAAGTTCAAGCCCTCGTTGGGTGATCAGCTGGCAGCTGGCGCGGGGTTTGGAGGCTAGGGGAGGAGTATAAGGACGGCACTATATTTCGTTCGCCGTGCAGCTACCACCCCGCGCTGAAACAAAAACTCTTCTTCGCTCAGTATACCGGGTGATCATCTCGCAGCTGTGCGAGGTCAGAGGCTTGGGGAGGAGGGAGGGTGGCGCCAAAATTTATCGTTCGCGCCACATCTACCGCCTCGCGCTGAAACCGCTTCGTGCAAGCGCTCGCTCAAACATCCTGGTTGGGATTATTGAGCTGCTGAAGGACACTGCGGAGGGAAATTTAAGGGGGGGGGGGTTGAGAACTAAAAGAGGGGCAAAGGGACGCTCCACGGTGTTCATCGACCCGCGATAGCCGCGTGCAGCGCTCGACCAAAGCAATGACCACGCATGTTGTGCTTAGGGAATACGCAAACACGGTCTAAGTATCAGGCCAGGTGTTAACCCCCAAGTGCCAGGCAAGGTCTCAAGTCCCTGTCAGTAAGGGGGGTGGTGGGGATAGCCGATTCTAGTTAACCATGACCGTCTCAGGTCGCGCGGATTGCCTCGCGGACTGGAGAAGTTTCGGAAGTCGTTGCCGATTTGGACCAGAGAGCCTCCGTCGAAAATCGCGCAGGTCGAATCGAGAACTACAGCTGTGCTCGAGGCCATTTTTAGAGGTAAGTTGTGCGCTTCATTTTGGGCCGACGGGGCGATTGACCTCTGCGCGCCCAGCAGCAGAGGGTTACCCACTCCAACAACAGCAGTAGGCTGCAGAAGGTTGCCTTCTTTAAAGGCAGCAGCAGCAGCAGCAGCAGCAGCAGCAGCAGCAGCAGTAGCAGCAGAAGGTTGTCTTCTCCAAAGGCAGCAGTAGCATGCCTTATTCAACGGCAGCAGCAGTAGGTTACAGTAGGTTGCCTCCTTCACAGGCAACACCAGCAGCAGGTTGCCCTTTTCAAAGGCAGCAGCATGCCTTATTCAACGGCAGCAGCAGCAGTAGGCTGCAGTAGGATGCTTCCTTCACAGGCAACAACAGCAGTAGGTCCCCTTCTTCAAAGGCCTGTCCTAGGTATAATGCGCTGCCCGGACCTGACTTTCGATGCGTTCCCCACGCGTTGCCGTACAGTTCCCACGGATGAGTGCCTCTCTCTCTCTGCCTTTTCGTGCCTGCGGACTGGCTGTGAAAAGCTCAGCGGCAAGTTTTACTGTAATCTATACGATCTGCACTCGACCGACATTACCCGCCAAGGGACTGCATTGCTGTTCGCCCGACCAAACTCATCACCACGAGCCCTGCAAATTGCGTACAACCCTAATCTACCAAGGGTGTGCCAGGTAGGATATATGTACACGTTAAGGTACCCAGGTACCAGACTTGATTGTTTTGGACACGATCGGGTAGGTACAAGGGCATCAAACTTGACCGTTTCAGTCGCCTTCAGGCATACCATAAACTTGATACTTCAACTCCCAGGGTATACGAGCGTACTACTGGTAAGCACAACTTTGAAATTGTTTAAAACCCGAAAAAAACAAAAAAAAACTCGTTGCTCCTCTTACCTGGATGTATTCGGCGAGGCTCGAAAACGCATCATCCGCGGCGTTCCGGAAACCCTGATCGGCGTGCGCGTTCCTCACAAAATCGGCCGCGTCTATGACGGAGCAGATGGTGTTGCTGATGGCGTCAATCCCACGGAGTACTGCTAGCGGCGAAGAAATTTCTCGGGAACTTCGGTGGAAAACATGGAATGGTGTGGATTTTACGAGGAAGATATGGGGGGCGGGGCGGGACGGGACGGACACAGGAAAATAACACACCATTAGAAAAAGGAGCCCGGGCGGAAAATTCGAGGGCGTCGGACAGTTGAAGGGTGCGTGAAGTGACACGCAAAACTACCGGTAATCGGCTGGGGCTCTGAGGGGTGTAACGCGTGGGCTGGGAGGCTCAGCGGCAGAGGCATAACCACAGCGGGAGGGCACACGAGGGGGGAAAGCTAGAAGCCGCACGGCGGAGGGACGGACAAGCTGGGAGGACGCCCCTTCCATGCCATCGTCGCTCTGTATGGCCCGCGTGATGCGCGTGTTAAGAGGTTGACCAGCAAAACCACTTGAGCTTGCAGTCAGCGCTGACTGCTACCTCAGCGAGTATGATGTATGTATCTCTGTGACAGCGCAACGCGGTGATCGATGCAGTGGGCGGGCGTCGTGCTCCTGGGCAGGCTTTCAAGCACCGGGCTTACCCGTACGGTGGCACATCACGTCGCACGGCGAGGTCATGTCACGCCTGTCACGCCGCTGAACGACCCCCCTCCCCACCGAGTCCGTCTCGAAAGGGATGCGTGGTCAATGGTCAAATGACTAAGGCAAGCAAAAATGAGTACCCCTCCCCCCCCACACCGAGCGTCGAACACAAGTGAGGCAGGGCAGACGCGAGCGTGGTACGAGTAGCCACAGTTGACACGTACTGTACATGCACAGCACGCGAAACACTATCATCAATAATAATGTTGTCGATGAAAAAGAACACCGTTCCGAGCAAACGCCCCCCCCATGTATCCCCGATGAACCAGTTCTCCGGCAAACCGCCCACCTGTCCCCCCCCCCCCATCCATTTAACCCACAAGGCTTCCCTTGGGGATCGTGGTCGACTTGAAATCCCGGGGGGGGGGGGGCTGTCGCAAGCTGGAAAGGGAGAACACATCAGGAGGCGTTTGTCCCTCGTACCCGCTACTCGTACGTAGCCACCGGGCAAGAAAGAAGAACACAAGCAAAAAAAAACTCTTGCAAACTAAAGAGAAGATAAGCAACCGCCGGGCACGTAACACCGACCTGCCCACACGAGTTTATGGTTACTACTGAACTTCTATTTACGACTATTACGGGTGGGCTAATGTAGTAAACACTAGTAAATAGAACCTACGGTACACACGAAAACCTACATATTTCCTTTTTTGTTTACTAACAATATTTGGTCCTATTTACTATGGCCCTCCGTAATATTAATACACACACACGTTTTTTGGGGGACAATCTACTAGGATTTAGTGTGGGAACAATATGTTGGTTAAGGCGACTTCTAGACAACCAGGTACATAGTTAGTAGCCCTTGCCTTATCCCCGCTCGTAGCGCGTCCGACTCTAGCACAGCGCCCGCGGCGAGCGGAACAAAATCTTCGGGCGTGTGAAGCCCCGCTACCCCCGCAACCCCAGGAGCCAACATGCCTCCTTCCGAGGAATTATGTGAGTTCCCACGGGCGACGTCTCGTAGGTGGCCGTCCGGAACCCTGTCCTCGGGAAGGGCGAAGCGCGTCGGGAGCGAGAGAGGGAGGGAGGGGCGGAGGGAGGGAGGGAGGGAGGGAGGGAGGGAGGGAGGGAGGGAGGGTGGGGGATGGGGCAAGGTCTTTAAGATTTGCAGTCATGTTGCGGGGAGAAACCAGTCATATTTGGGCATGAGATGGGATTATTTGTACAGGATTACTCTGAAGTAAAATTAGTAACCAGGTGTCTGTACAGTGCCGTCAAAACTTGTGCTGGGCTGCAACCTTGACAAGCGCGGCGTTGATAGCTCGACGTTGTAGTAACAGAAACATACCTGTTAGTCTTGGAACTCTTCACCCCCTTACAACCTTTACACGTCGGTCGGACCATGATCTAGATCATCCATGATTTACATCATCTAGATCCCAACCTGCCGTTATGAGATATGGTGCAGGATCTGTACAATACAGATCTAGGATAGGTACAATGCAGATCCAGGATATGTACAATGCAGATCCAGGATCTGTACAATGCAGATCCAACTCAGGAAACATGTGCTAGATCTTGCAGATCATACGGCTCCCACCTGCCAGCATGAGCTAGATAATACAAGACTGGGGATAGATTCTACCTTGAAAGGTTTACTGCTTACCACTCTGTCCCTAAATATAACCACATTTTCTACATCAATAATCAATAAAACGCTTCTTATATTTCGGGACAGAGTGGTATATATGATGAAGTGGGAATCGATGATCTGTCCGATGTGAGCAACCTTAAGACCGCACCTACGGTTTTGGGGACAGCTCTACCCGGAAATATCGTGCTGGATATATCGTGCAGTCCAACACAACGTTTAGTGAAAAAACCAAGAGCACTGCGGTATGAGAAAGCCTCGCGCATTATCAAAACTCCACCTAGAATGCGCGGTCAACGGTAAAATGACTTAAGGCAAGCAACAAATGAGTACCCCCCCCCACCACCACCACCACCAAAAACGCCTTACTATCAGGCCCTCCGACCGCATGGTTGAGTTTGAGACATCCGAAGTCAAGAAAGAGTACGAGAGTACGCACTAAAACTATACCCAATCAAATCAGTCCACAGCCTGTTCCGCCTCACATCGACAACAAACAGCAGCCGGCGCAGGGCAACACCACACACACCCTTCAGCCAAAAAAACGTGCGAATCGCCGCCCACCCTCCCCCACCCGGACCAAAAAGACTAAAAAAAAAACAGTTTAGCACGCCCACGGGCCTACGCCCGCGCCCCGCCTACCCTCACTCACCCTGACGCAAACAGTCTTGCGCGCCCAAGCCCCGGCCAGGGCGCCCCGCGACAAGCCGATACTGGCCGTGTCCGGTTCTCCCCCCGGTCAAAAACGCCTGCTGCTTTCGCCGCCGTGCGAACCGAAGACCTAAGCCCTGTAGCACGGCGGAAATTTAGGGTTCCGGGGAGGGGGAACGCTGCCACCCTGGCGCCCCATCGCTTACCAAGCCGCGCCGCCAGCATTTTGTCTCCCCCCTCCCCTGTTGGGCTCGGCCTGTTGTGAGTAGACCCGGCGGTGGCGAGAGAGAGAGCCGAAAAGGGCGCGCGGAGTGCGTTATGCAGGTTCGTCGCTGCCACACAGGACGTACGCGACGTGACTTAAAGCCCCGGTGAAACTGCACCAGTTATGATTTGGCGACAGACTACTTGGGAATAGTAACGGCACCCCAGCAGGAGCACACAATAGTTAACACAGGACGTACGCATGTACAAATAAACCCCGCCTGCAAAATATATATGAACAGGTGTTGTTCGACGCGTGAGTACGATAGAGGTATAAGGTATACCTTTTTTTGGCTGAAACGTTTTCTGAACGACGGGGGAGGCGTTCCTTCCCTTAACCCAAAATCGTCGGCATTCCATTTTTTTTTCCCCCATATGTTTCGTTGTGTCGTTAGGCTATATGGGATTGTTCATCGGGAGGCGTTTTGGTTTTCCTCTAAAATCTGTTTTTGACTTACTATTAGTATAGAGGTCCTCAAGTCACCACCCTCAGAAGGCAAAATCTTAATATGGGGCACCTCTATCGTAGCATGCGTCGTGTGTTGGGGCTTGATAAGGCACGGGAACGCACGCGAATGCCCGTAAAAAACAACTATTATAGGGGAGTTCATAACTTGTTTTTTTGGCTCGGCTTTTGCACGAAACATAAAAAACACATTGTTTGAATGCGATGAGATTAGTGTAGGACGCTACTCGTACCCTTCTTTTCACGGAAAAAAAAAACAGAGTTTTTTACGTGTTATTATCGCAAGCTGTTTAAGGATTTGAAAACATCTGGCCAAATGGTCGTTCGTGACGCTCGCGACGCTTGCGAGGGTTGGCGCGCGCGGGCGGGCAGTAGAGCTTCCCACTTACCCGGTATTGGGTACCGGTAAAATGGTCGAGGTTTACAGGCAGTGTACGAGACAGAGGAAATCACGCTTCGTGATCATCAATGGTTGATTTGATCTCATTCGCTCAGGGTTCGGGTTACGGTTGCAGTTCCTGATCGTCTCCTAAACCTGGTATGCCAGCCATTTCCTCGAAAATATGTGGTAAGCACCCCACCGGGTGCGTGTGTTCGGTAGCAGGGGTTAAGCTATCAGCGGGGTCAGGTGAATACCGTATACCACGGGTGATAAAATATGGCTCAAGCCCAGGGACGAGTTTCGGAGCCGGTTTCCTCCAAAACATACCTAAACCCCTTAAGAACCGGTCCCCCGTTTTTGGGGACAAACTACTTGGAAATAGTGTGGGATCATTTGTTCAGTTCTGCAAGGGTTAAGAGGGGCACACACAACGAAAATGCTGGCTTTGGAAATACCTCGGGAACGGTCTCGAGATCTTTCCATAGGTTCATGTATCGCTCGGCGTGTACGATCTCCCCGTTTGGTCGAGAAACCCAGCTCCGAAAAATGGTGTGTGTTACATCTTGCGTTTTACAACGGTACCCCTTCATCCCGAGAAATTTCCCAGATCTTTCCATAGACGCTTCGCTCGGCGTATACGATCTCAGATTGTTGCCGAGAAACCCAGCTTTGACAAATCGTCCGAGGGGGTGTGTTATCGTATCACCCGGGTGATACGGTACATCTCCATTTTCCGAGAATTTTCCTCGGCGATCGGGGTTAGTTATAGGGCTAGCGTTTAAAATCAAGTACAAGTATATTTCAACCATTTTTTTTGTCGAAGCTGGGCTAAGGTCTATTCAGCCCTCAAAATGGACGCCTTGAGAAGTGAGGCGCTCCGAGCATACAGCAGTATCCGCTAAAACATGGATGGAGTGATGGTATTCGAGGTGGAAGCGTGTGACGGCACCGCAGCAGAATACAACACGGTTTCGTGTGGAAGCAAACCGCCATACAGTAAATACCAGTCAATCATGCTACGGTTGAGGTGCACCATTTTGTTTCTGACGGTGACCACTTTACCCCTTAGGAACTCGTCGCACATATTTGGGGACAAACCACTTGGAATTAGAGTTGGATATTTTTTCGGTTCTGAATGGGTTAAGCTCTATACCTCACTCCAAACACTGATTTGGGAGGGGAACTAACAGTGCCACGAATACACCCGATGAACAGTCCCATAGCCTATCGATACAGCGAAAAATAGGGCAACACAAAAATGGAATTCCGACGAGTTTGGGTTAAGGAGCCCCTCCATTCAGAAACGTTTTCAGCCAAAAGAAGGTTATACCTCTTCTATCGTAACAGGCGCCCAGTACACAATCCAAAATATTGGAGTGTTTGCGATAGAAGTAAAAATATATATATACTAGGGAATAAGAGGCCCTCCCGCCCCCACGGCGGTAGGGCCATTGAAGCAAGTAGTAAATATGATAGAGGCTCAAATAAAAAATAATATGAATAAAATTGGAAACAAATTGACGACGAAGATTCCACAGATGCTCCGAGTACCTTGAAGTATAGTAAGGAGTATTATTGGAGAAAGCATACTTCAGGTACTTCGTGTACTCGGAGTATTTCGGGGTTCAATACTCCGGGATACTCTGCTCGTACTCGGAGTATTTTCGGTATGAACACTCTCGATACTGCTTGTACTCCGAGTATTTCGGGGTCCGATACTGCGCATACTCCTTCCGTGTACTCCGAGTATTTGGGGCTTCAGTACTGCTCATACTCCAAGTACTCCGAGTATTCAGGCCGCCAGTACTCTAATACTCTAAGTACTCGGAGTACGAAATGTACTCGATACTCGGAGTACACTCGGAGTGTGAAGTACGTTAAGAGCATCTTTGCATCATTTGAAAGAGTCGGCCGTCATTCCCCCCAGGTTCTGGGAGCATGTGACTGGCGTTTATAGCATTTCACAATTCACAGATAGTCTCATTACCTCGGAGTGATATTAGAGTATTTTCGAGAAAAGATACTTCAGGTACATTGTGCACTCGCAGTATTTCGGTGTCCAATACTCTCGATACTCGGAGTACTCCGAGTAATTTACGTAAATGTTTTTACTCCGAGTACTGCTTGTATACTCGAGTATAAGTACTGCTCATACTCCCAGTACTCGGAGTATTTGGGCCTTCAGTACTGTTCATACTCCAAGTACTCCGAGTATTTAGGCCACCAGTACTCTAATACTCTCAGTACTCGGAGTACGAAAAATACTCGATACTCCGAGTATACTCGGAGTATGGAGTATACTCGGAGCGTCTGTGGAAGATTCTTAATAGGAGTACAAATGGTTGAGGAAATAGAAACGAAGGGGATTGACTCCGAATCAATGCGAGTCGTTTGATGGGAAACATATTTGAAATAGATGTGGCCAGGGGGGACAGGGGGGGGCTGGCTGTTCCTGAGAGCACGTTGTTTGTTGTTGTCGGTTGTCTCGCTGTTATAGCGAAAGGGCCTTGCAAAATCCCTCGCGAGACTGTGGCTGTGCTGATGATCGAGATCATTTGACTCGTGCATGCATGCATACCGAGTTTTTCGTGAAAACTATAACAGGGCACAGATACTGCATACTCTGCTTACGAATATACAGCAGGCAGGCACATTGTATGTACGTTATACAGCAGGCACATTGTATGTACGTACAATGAAATAAAATTCAAGAGAAGAAGTCCCACAGCACCGCACAGCAGAGGAGCTTGCTCAAAACGAAAAAACGCAAGGCGGTACGTTGCTGTTCCGTGAACGGACAAGACAGATTGGAAACATATACGCATACATTTGAAGACATACGCAACAAGACTAAGTTAGGTTTATTATTACGTATATACGTGCGTGCACGGACAGCATGCTTACAGCATGATGCAGGCTCGCGAGAATGTCACGTGAGCATATCACTTGGGCATGGCTCTGAACGTGATGTATCGTCGAAGAGCTATATGGTGTCTCGCGGCACCGTCTAGCCTGGTAGTGATAATTGGTATCACTTATTGCGCCGCATTCGCAAAATCGTCTATTTCTTGCCATCGGAGAGTGATCGAGATTTGTTGTAAAACAAAACCAGCAAACACAACCACCACCACCACCACCACCAGCGACAAGTTTCTGCTGTATATACGTACGTACGTACGTGCACAGACAGCATGATTACAGCATGATGCAGGCTCGCGAGAATGTCACGTGAGCATGTCACCTGGGCATCGCTCTGAACGTGATGTGTCGTCGAAGAGCTATGGTGTCTCGCGGCACCGTCTAGCCTGGTAGATACTTGTATCACATTATTGCGCCGCATTCGCAAATCGTCTATTCTTGCCATCGGAGAGTGATCGAGATTTGTTGAAACCAAAACCAGCAAACACAACCATCACCACCACCAGCGACAAGTTTCTGCTGCTGCTGGTGCTCAGCTGGTGGTGTGGTAATGGTGGCGGTGCCTTGACTTGAGGATGGTTGTTGGTGATCTCTACGTGTACCTGGTCGACCTGGTACCTGGTATGGGGGGAAATATGTATACTTGTTTTCCCAGGACCACCCTGGTACCTGGTAAGTAGGGCATGCAACATGACCAAGCTTCGCGAACTCGGGGCGTTTGAACACGAGCAGAGGCAGGAGGAGGGGATGTTATCTAGGGGCCTTCAGGACCCCGTCCGTTTCTAAAGCAGTGGTGCTTTCGTCGCGCACGGTGACAGAAGGCGACGTACGTATCATACGATACGAGTACGACCAGAGCGAGGATGAACGATACAATCTCAGCAAAGGTAAAAGTAGCAACCGCACTGCTGCAATACTCGTACGTAGAGCAGCCGCAATCGCTGTGGCCACGACGACAGGCACGGCGCACGTACGAGTTGTACTACAGTATCCCAGCCTGCGACGTAAGAAGACGGTGCCGGGCATGCCGGCGTAGGGATAAGCGTGCGTTTTGAACGTGTGTGGGACAATTTTTTTTTTTTTGTTTGTTTGCATTTGCTCAACTCTAAGTCGCTATGATAAAGTGGGCATCAAAGATCACTTGATTAAAGCATTGTTTTTTGGGCATCAGACGAACTATATATAATAGATAGATATACTTTCCTTCCGCTCAAAAAAGTAAATTCCCTTCCCCTCATGGTTTCGGTGCGTTTGCGATAGAAGTAAGCAAAACCCTGCAGGCGACGCCTCCGAAAATGATAAGGGAAGTGGGGTGAGGCAATGCGGCAAACCAAACAAACAACGAAAACAAAAAGTAGCGTACGAGAGGAACGGTAGCCCCGCAACGGTGGTGGCGGCAGCGGTAACCGCAGTGCCGCAGCTGCTATCCCACGACCGCAAGCAGCAGCACAGGTGGCTGCAGCTACGTGGCGGCAGCCCCAGCAGCAGCGGCAGCAGCGGCGGCAGCAGCAGCAGCAGCAGCAGCAGCAGCAGCAGCAGCAGCAGCAGCAGCAGCAGCAGCAGCAGCAGCAGCAGAAGCAACAGCTTCCGTTTTTTCTTTTTTCGATTTTGCGCCCGACTATTCTTGTCGTCGTGTGCTGCTCCTGCTGCTGCCCTCGACCTACGCGCGACACCGCGCCGGCAAGCTCCTCTCCAAGCCCGCCCGGCGCCCGACATATATAGACCGTGGCGGCGCGCCGCCGCTGCTGCTAGTGCTGCTACTGCTGCTACCGCAGTGTGGTGAAATTGAAGTGATACACGACGATCTGTCATCCTGTCGCGCTCTACAAGCAAGGCGGTACGAGTAACTACTCATGCGAGTAACTCGAACTCGTACGAGAGTTCTTTCTGAACGGCGCATCCTCCACGACACCAAGCGGGCGAGAGCGTACCGTAGCGGGCTGCCAGCAGTCCGCCGGCGCCCCGTTAGCAAACTCCAGCACCGCTCGTCCGTATCATACTCTAGCTACACCACTCGAGCCTCTGTGCTCCCACCGGTTGTTGTGTTGTGTAGAGCAAGCAGCAAGGTTGGGGCCTATGGGAGACATCTCCCATAATTTGGGGCGTTCTGCGTCGGTAGAATGTTCGGTGCGTGTAGGCCAATAAAACTGAGAGACAAAAGTTACCGTAACTTTTGATCAAAAACATACTTCTCTGAAGTACATTTTTGCCGTGTTTTCAAAAATTTACCTCAAATCCTCCCTTCGGGAGAATTTTTAGAGAAGTAAAAGTAAAAAAAAAAAAAACGCAAACACTCCATTATATTGAGTTGTTCCTGCACTACGTATATGTACCCTGACAGCGTGTATCGTCGATGATGGTGACGATGTTCTCGCATTTCAGTACAGCAGTAGTGGTCTTTCTATAGTGCCAGTTGAATAGTGCCGGCTGGCCGCTACGTATAGTGCGTGTGAAGTTGCTTGGCACAGATGGGGATTCGCCAGCGTGGCAGTGTGCCGAGATAGTGCCGGTTGCCGCTATAGTGCCGGTATTATTGGCTGGCTCATACCGGCACTACGTGTATAGAGGGACCGAGGATATAATAACAAGGATGTGGATCTCTCTTGGAGGAACACGCAGATGGCTGATGGCACCTAGTGACCGTGAGGTTCACCGTTATTCAATAGAACAGAAAATAAAGAGATAGTTTGAAAGGTGGCGCTATCAGAACAAAAGACAGTTCGTCTATCGTACATTCTAACAACCGGCACTACTGTAGCCTATTTCTCTGAATTTTAACCCGTGGGCACAAAACATACCAAAAAGCGTCTCGATGGCCACATTGATTGCGGATCTGTCTCTGCAGAATGTGTACGAGTAGTGGGTACGCGCAGGCAGCTGCGGAGACATCCAACCGCGGTAGCAATTCGAACTAAAAAATCGATTATGACGCGCCTTTGCCTCGTGATTTCGCCAGCCGTCCGCGTCGTATACAGTGGGGCTATCCATCCAGTTTACGACGTCTTCGGGGATAATACCAGGTGAATAGGCTTTGTCACGCAAAACGACAAATTCTCCAGTCGAGAATCGACAGGAGAATCTGGAATGGAAACGCAGATCGTGAAGCCCATCGGCATACACTATGAGTACCCTCTACGACAAGAAGTCTAAATCCCTACTGTATGAATAGGGTGTACTCATGCATGTACATTAAAACTACTAGCGAAAGGTGCACGCGCTAGGTGACACTTAACAGAAGCATAAAAAAACAGCATCTCGCAGAACACACCTCGAGCCAGGCGTGACTCCGTCCAAATGCGATAGAATCGGCGGGGCGTTTTCTTTGACGGCGGGGCCGCGAGCAGGGGGGGCTGAGACAGAGACAAGCCTTCTACGCCATGGCTCGTCTTTCAGCGTTGCGTGTGGCGCAAACGCCAATAATTCGTCGAATGCTGATGCGGGAGCGTTTTTGTTTTGCGTTTTTGTTTTGCGTTTTTTGGTGCTCGTACACATGTACGAACAGCAGTGTACAGAATCCACACAGCACAGCAGGAGCAGTTTGAACCTCGCACGCGGCTCGGAGTGAGCGAGGTCAGAGATGAGAGGTGCTTGGCCCCGCCCGCGGCTCTCTTGAGACATTGTACGGATCCGTCTTCTAGGTGGCGAGCATAGGTGAGGTAGTGTGGGTGGCGAGCCGAGATAGCTCGCGTTTGTGTTACGATCAAATTTCGTCGATCTTGTCTTAGCCCTTTCAAAGTTATCCCACACTAATTCCAAGTAGTTTGTTCCCAAAATCGTGGGATCAGTTCTTAAGGGGTTAAACCATGACGCAGACACAACGAACGTCGTGTAAGTTGTTCCCGGGATATCATCTCGAAAATAGTGTACAAAGGACCCACTTGTTGTACCGTACAAAACGTGTAACACAGCAGAGAGCAGGCTTTTCTTTTGCTTCTTTTACTTCTACTTGTGTACAGCAGTAGATCAGGACACATACAGCACAGCAGTGACAACAAACACGCAAGCTGGCCAAAAGGCTGGGTTTCTATCAGAACGGATTCAAGATTTTATCGAGTTGTGTTTTAAGGCATGGGGGTATTTCGGAGCCGTGTGGTCTGCGGTCAGCACGCCGGTCGTTGCCGAACTGTAGACCGCCGTCTAGATGCCCACATAAGTCGCCTGTAAAGTGCCTAAGTGTAGCAGAGGCCACCTGGCGCGCGCCTGGGCCTCTGTGGGCGGCGCTGAGCCCCTAACATTCACTGCTGGTGTATTGCAGGAAACCTTGATGTACGAAATATCTTGTTGATAAGGAAGGTATCCAGTATCCAGACCGTTTATTCCTCGCTGCTGCAAATGCTTACTTCGACGAACATCTTGTTGATCGGGAGGGTATCCGGTATCCAGACCGCTCGCTAGCTGCTGCATCTGCATTCTTCGTTCGAAGAATACCTGGGTGATAGAGTATGGTATCCGGGTTGTTAGAGTTGGGTTGATCTACCCCCCTTTTGTCTACTGCTATTTACCCCGGGTGCCCGACGGGTAACACCCGGACCTGTCACGACTCGTTCATGTACGGGTAGGGCCTAAACCACCCGCCGGGTATTAGACACTGCTGCTGAGTCCGAACAAGCACTCATTATTCTGCTGGGAGACCGCGCAACGGCTTGCCGTTTGAATTCTACTTTATGTACAGCAAGAAGCAGCATCAGCAGTGGTCCTGTGCTGTACTGTATATTAAATTTACACAGGCAGATAGACGCTTTCAACACCTGGGAGTAAAGAGAGTATTTCCGAGAGAAAACACTTAAGGTGCTTCGGATACTCGCAGTATTTGGGCTTCATGTTGTGCGGGGTACTGCGAGTTTCGCTATGATTCTGTACTGCGGATACCACTATACTCACTCGCAGTATTTCGAGAATAAATACTACTACTACGACTGGCTGTGAAATACTACTGCTATACTTCAAGCTTGCCAGAGTTCTGTACTGCGGATACTGCCAAGTATACACTGGCAGTATTTCGTCCGCTGGTACTGCGAGCACTGCCAGTACCCAGCATGCGCAGTATATACTCCGAGTATGAAGTGTACTGCGAGCATCTGACGCATGCTACGGTAGAGGTGCCATCGGTTTTCTGGCGCTCCTTGCTTGAGGCGCTCAATACCCTACCTAGAACCTAATTTTGGAGGAAATCAAAAGTGCTACCCGATAAGCATCCCATGGACTAACTATACAACCAACAATATCGTAGCACGAAATATGGAATTCCGACGATTTGGTGCGCTGAAGAGCCCAGTCATTTCCGAAAATATTTTCAGCCAAAATAAGGTATACCGGTATACCTCTATCGTAGCACGCGTCATCAGTGAAACGGTTTCGACAATCCCATGCCCATTTCATTGAAGAAAGTAATACTTTCGGGGTTCGGTACTATATATAATACTCTGGATACTGCTGGTACTTCTGAGAGAGTACTGCGGTGCTATGATGGTGTCTCCTCGTAAATACTGCTGGGAGTACTGGGAGCGAATACGATGAGCAGTATGCAGAACCCCGAGCACTTGTCTTCCTTGCCGTTGACGGTAATATTGCTTGTGTATATGCGTGCATACATTCTCACCGCCGTCAACTCTTTCCGTAAAACAACTACCACTCTGAACCTAAATATAAGCACCATTGCAATTACATGTAAATATACAAACGGTCCTTATATTCCGGGTCAGAGTAGTACCAGTATGTATTATTAATAACATTACATGCTTGAGACTGGAGACAAGCAACGCGAAGTATACTCATTCGATGGCGATACTAACACAATCGGAATTATTATGGGAGACTTTTGGCAGGTGTAAAATATAAAACCATGGGGTCAAGGGTGGTCGATTTTTGTTTTTCGACACACCACGTCGAATTGTTCAACTTCGACCCTCCCGACAGGGGGGGGGGTACCAGACACCGTCCCCCCCCTCTACGCCTGAACAATACCTATATAAAACGGAACACAGGGGACGGTAGAGAGCCGCCCCCCCCCTGCTTGTAACTGAAGACAGGGGATGGTAGAGAACCGCCCCCCCCCCTGCTTGTAAAACTGAACACAGGGGACGGTAGAGAGCCGTCCCCTCCCTGCTTGATACAAGGCCTTCCAGAATACTACAATACTATTGGGCGTCGTTGCGACCTATAGGCCGCAGCTGCGTAGTGACAGCGACTGCAGCAGCAGTGAGCGGTATAAAGGAGCTATGAGCTCGCTCGAAGGTGAACCAGAAGGCCCCGAAGAGAGCCGTGGGACCGGCAGGCAAATTAATTGATAGACCCTAGGTATCTCCCACACCTGTGTATACCCTTGCAACGATAATACATCAGGGATACGAACCGCTGACCGCGCCTGGTATCATTGGCACCTTACCTTCCCACCTGCTTCTGTACATGTCCTGTACGCCATTACTGTCGGAGAGATCGCGAACAGTGCTGGACACTCACATATGACATCATGGAATGCCCTGTCTAAGCCGTGAAACGGCAAGACTATACGCTGAAGTACGAGTGAAAACATGCCAGTATGGTATGCCCGTTAAGCACATGATGACTACGCAGTGTACCACCAAGCCTCGACCAAGCAGCAAAGCAGGACAACCATACCAGGTATAATATGTCGCACGAGGGATGTGGTGTCATGTTACGAGTACGTTATTCGACTCGATGTGAGGGTTTGCGCCTCTCCGGTATCATACCGTCACACAAATCACATGCAGAGTACAGGACACCCAATCAGAAACAGGAAATCTGGTCCAGGCTGGATTTCTTACTGGAGAGAGGGTGCTTTCTACACTAATTCCAAGATAAAGACTCCTGAATTTCATATTTTCTTTCAAATATCAGCCTGGCTTTCTTATTAGCCTGTTTCTTATTAGGTGTCCTGTACTGTACACCGATACACCCTGGATACAAACCGAAACAAACATCGCTGTATTTTGTTTTTTCGATCCCTCCGGGGAGGGGTAGGTGTATGATATCCAAATCCCCCGCCGCCCTTGCATGGGTAGAGGTAAGACTACGTGAATGGCGTTGTCACGGGGTGGTCTAAACTGGGTACCCCACTGTAAATAGCAACTGCTTTGCTGCCGTTCTAGGAGTATGTATGTATGCAAGCATCTTCAGGCTCCGATCCTATACCTGGGGAATATTTTTTAGGGCATTAAATTACCAGGAAGTTTTTCCTAGGGGAGAGCTCGCTTTACTTCGTTTTAGAGTTTGTTTCGAGTTCTTCGTGTGGCAATACACCTCTGTCCGGAAACTTAGGCACCGTTCGTTGATCAATATGACTACCAACACTGTCTTATCTCCGGACAAAGTGGTACTGCTGCTTACCACTCTGTCCGGAAAAATAAGGAATGTTTGGGCATCAATATGAGTATCAAAGCTGTTTTACATTTCCGGACAGGGTGGTACTATGCCTTCTACAGCAGTACTGCTGTTGTTTGAATTTTTAACGGAAACGCGTCCCGCGACTGCAAGCACAGGGTCTGTTCGCTGCTGCAAGCAAGGGCCAGACCTTGGATACCCAAAGACCGAGCTACTGCTGTTAGTACTGTCGTGTGGCGCTGGTGTTGCTGTGGTTTCGCTGCGCGCACGCACTCAAAATTTGTGCCTCTGGCCTCTGGGCGGATGAGAGTACGCAGAGGCACAGCAGGCTGCGCAGTCTGCTCAGCCCCCCGACTTTCTACCTTCTCACACGGACAGAGCGCCGACTCCGAGGCACACAACAAGCACATAACTGTAGGGGGGAGACACCCCTACACCAGCATGGTGTTTGGGCTGCCCTCTGCGGCGTCGATTGTCTGCGCTTGCTATTAATAGCTGCAACAACGGTCTCTCTCTTGCTCAAATGTCACGCGCGCCACCACCTCCGGCTCGTCCGACAAAGGCGGCGCGACCGTGCGGCTTATCACCGACGTTTGTCCCAACAAAATCCCTACAAAAGTCGACTCTCATTGGTGTAAGTTTGAGGAACCTTCCTGGGGTTCCTGGGATTTCAGTATTTTATCAAGTGAAATATTTTCACGCCCAACAAATCCCAACAAAACTTTCCTCAGGTATGGGCGCTGTGCCCATCTTCACCTGGTGCTTGGTAGCAGGACGGGAGTACGAGTACAGCATTGCAGCACGTCTGTCCGGTGTCGTAGTAATCTGGTTATACCAGGTACCAGGGTATGCCGGTACCTGGTACGTCATGATCTTCTCGTGCTGCTTCATGTTTCGCTCTTCCAGGTATGTACGCTGTATTACCACGTATACCAGCAGGTGCTGGTGTGTTCTACCTTCATGACCATACATTACGATACGAGCCCCAAGGTTCGTGCTTTGCTCTTACCTGACACCTTGCCGTGCCATACCGGTACGTATGATATGATACCAGGTACCGTCTACATGCACGGCATGGGTACCTACTACTGTAGTCTGCAATGAGCCCCGCACAAGTTTAGGCATACATTCAAACACCCTGACAGGTCCAAGCGGAAAGAGAGGCAGTTTTGTGTGTACTACGCACAGCTGCACTGCAACCACCGGCTTCGCATTCGCGCTACGTACTGGTGGTGGGGGTGGTGCTGCTGCTGCTGTGGCTTAGCTCTCTGAGAGGCACCCTCCCGGCCTTTGCCCACGTACACGCTCGGTAACAGCAGTCTATCATACCCGTACTTGGGCGACCCGACGACCCACAGCACCGAGTAGTAGCATTGCTCGAATGATACCATCTCACTGCAGCATCTTGCTGCAGCGGCTATGGAACGACGACGCATACGGACGATTGCCTCACTGGGCAGACCTATAAACTACAGCAAGCAGTACATGCACGCACGTACCGCAAGGTATCTGACCTGCGAGATATACCCAAGGTAAGGTTGGTTGTTGATTGTCGAATCCAGTGACGCCAAGGGGGTGCCCGTGGAGGCAATACGTACGCGACGAAGCAGTTTTCGCCGGTTCGCCGATCAACTCAATGATGCACCCTCAGCGAGTAGCGTCTTTCCCATGCTCTGTGGACGCGCGATGTGCACACAGCGACGGCAAACCGTCCAAGAACAGGCAGGTGGAAGATGGGAGACGACAAAGCTGGGGGTTTCCATATCTTGCGTAGGCATGCATGACAGTCTCGCGAAGATCGAAGATGCGCAGAGCGAGAGCGATGGGAGCGAAGATCTACTCGATACCCGAACAGGCGACTCCTCCAGACTCTCGCTCGTTACCTCTAACCCCAGCATGCCGCCTAATGCTGCCGTTCAGGGGCCAAGGGACGTGCATGGTGCAGGGCTGTTGCGTACCTGGCAGTGGTATAGGGCTACCAGTAGCTATGGGCTATGACAGTAAAGAAAAGGATCCTTTTTTTTACTGTCATAGCAGTCATAGCCCATAGACCAGTAGTCTCCGTTACACCTTGCTGTTGGTACGTTATATCGTTATATCATACCTGGCACAACACTCTAGGGTGTTGCCGAAAAAAGGTCTGAAGGGAGAAGGGGGAGTACGAGTACAGATAACCCACACCTATCTTCATCGTCGGCGCTGTGTTGATCTTTGATAATGATGAGTACAGATCGGATGTGTGCGAGATTGTTGCGTACCTGGCACTGCAGTTAAGTTAGGTCTCAAAGAGAAACAGACAAATCGATATATCGTCGTTACACGCACGCCCGTTTCTCTTTTTTACGTCGTACTGCTGTTGTACGCGTTACACCACTGCTGCTTACTGTATGTACTGCTGTAGTAGTAGTAGTAGTAGTAGTAGTAGTAGTAGTAGTAGTAGCAGTAGTAGTAGCAGTAGCAGTACTGTAGTAGCAGTAGCAGTAGCAGTAGCAGCAGCTACTGTAGTAGCAGTAGCAGTAGCAGTAGTAGCAGTAGTAGCAGTAGCAGTAGCTGCAGTAACTGCAGTAGTAGTAGTAGTAGTAGTAGTAGTAGTACTGTTGTAGTAGTACAGTAGTAGTAGTAGTAGTACTGTAGTAGTAGTAGTAGTAGTAGTAGTAGTAGTAGTACAGTAGTACCAGGTAGTACAGTAATTAGTAGTGCTGTGTTACGAGCGTCATCCCACTCGCCGTATATACTACCACGCAAGCACGTCGTATTCGTACGTACCTTGCAGTTGTAACAAAATTGCTGAAAAGGTCCGAAGAGGCGAGGAAGAGGACATAAATAACGAAAAAGAGTCCCTCTCCTGACCGAGACAAGATATACGTATACCCACACGAACATAAATTACGCGCACTGATCACAAAAACGTGTCGTGGAAACCGTCCGTCCCAGTCTGGTAGGTTAGAAAGTTTTAGTTGCGTTTTTGAGAGTGACGCCTGGCCCTTACTTGCTTGAAACGTATGACGGACAGACGGACTACTCGTACTACTACTACAGTAGTTTTGCGAATGCTGGACAGAGGATCCCACTGCGCCTGATACAATACTACTGCTGTGCTGCCGACTCGAATGTTGTATGTAGTGTTGGTCTTTGTTGGGTAAGGTGGCACGAAGCCTGCCAAGTTTGAGGACGAGGGTTCGAGTGTCCATATTATGGAGATTTTCATTCTTCTCAAATGACACCAAAAACTGTCGAGAGCGCCTATTATAGCGTGGGTAGGCACAATTCAACGAGTCGACGAGGGAAGAAAGAAGTGCTGAGATATTCTCGCGATAAAAATGCAAGGCACGTACCGTAGTAGTGGGGAGGGAGGCGAAGAGCCTACTTGGTGACCCCGGGTCTGAGTTACGACTGAAGAGGGAGAGATAACAGAAGGGCGTATATATCTGATGATAAATGGGATGAACCAAGGGCATACAAGGATCTGAGCCCCTGACACCACTACCCCCAGAGCTCAGAATGAAAAACCAACCGGACCGTTGTGATCACAGGAAACAATACATTTTTTTTAATAACCCCCGACCCCCCCCCTCGCCCCCCAGCGAAAACAAAATAGGGGGGATCTCTAAAACCAAGTGAACAAAAAAAGGTTTTCGCTCATTTCATCCTGTGATCACAGAGCTCCGGTTTGTTTTTCATTTTTACCTTCCTAGAGTGTGGTGTCATTTTCTCTGTTTGTCGCATACCCTTGGATGAAAAAAAAAAGAAGAGAAAGTGCCGAAAAAATAATGGCGATTTTGCTGTCGGACAGCATCAAGCACACCAATCAGCCCCGGCTTCTAGGTCGTGTCCGACCAGAGATAGATGGACGTTGAAACATGCATGGTATCAAAGGTTTATTGCGCATGGATGGGTGTTAGCACTCGCATAAGGCAAGAACTGCGCTGTACGGCCACCTTCATTTAAGCAACGCCTGCGTGAAAAAAGGAAAATGATATACGAGTACTCGTACAGCAGTAGTACCTGACACGATGAGAAGTGGCGGCGGCTGGGGTGCTGCCATTTTTTTTCATTTATTTACAGACGGCCTCGTATTCTCACTTCAAGGCAGCCGATACATTAATCAAGAGATGTCAAAACGATTTCATCCACTACCGGTATAGGTCTGCCGTACAAGGTTTGTAAACTCTAGCGAAGGTCTGCTGGTTCAAGTACATCTTACTATCGTTCAAACTCTAGCGACGGTCCCTACCGCACGAGGTAATTTATCGAGGAATAAACACACATCCAAGACGCAGAGCGAGAGCGATGGGAGCGAAGATCTACTCGATACCCGAACAGGCGACTCCTCCAGACTCTCGCTCGTTACCTCTAACCCCAGCATGCCGCCTAATGCTGCCGTTCAGGGGCCAAGGGACGTGCATGGTGCAGGGCTGTTGCGTACCTGGCAGTGGTATAGGGCTACCAGTAGCTATGGGCTATGACAGTAAAGAAAAGGATCCTTTTTTTTACTGTCATAGCAGTCATAGCCCATAGACCAGTAGTCTCCGTTACACCTTGCTGTTGGTACGTTATATCGTTATATCATACCTGGCACAACACTCTAGGGTGTTGCCGAAAAAAGGTCTGAAGGGAGAAGGGGGAGTACGAGTACAGATAACCCACACCTATCTTCATCGTCGGCGCTGTGTTGATCTTTGATAATGATGAGTACAGATCGGATGTGTGCGAGATTGTTGCGTACCTGGCACTGCAGTTAAGTTAGGTCTCAAAGAGAAACAGACAAATCGATATATCGTCGTTACACGCACGCCCGTTTCTCTTTTTTACGTCGTACTGCTGTTGTACGCGTTACACCACTGCTGCTTACTGTATGTACTGCTGTAGTAGTAGTAGTAGTAGTAGTAGTAGTAGTAGTAGTAGTAGCAGTAGTAGTAGCAGTAGCAGTAGTAGCAGTAGCAGTAGCAGTAGCAGCAGCTACTGTAGTAGCAGTAGCAGTAGCAGTAGTAGCAGTAGTAGCAGTAGCAGTAGCAGTAGTAGTAGTAGAAGTAGTAGTAGTAGTAGTAGTAGTAGTAGTAGTAGTAGTAGTCGTCCAAGAACAGGCAGGTGGAAGATGGGAGACGACAAAGCTGGGGGTTTCCATATCTTGCGTAGGCATGCATGACAGTCTCGCGAAGATCGAAGATGCGCAGAGCGAGAGCGATGGGAGCGAAGATCTACTCGATACCCGAACAGGCGACTCCTCCAGACTCTCAAGCGTTACCTCTAGCCCCAGCATGCCGCCTAATGCTGCCGTTCAGGGGCCAAGGGACGTGCATGGTGCAGAGCTGTTGCGTACCTGGCAGTAGTATAGGGCGACCAGTAGTCTCCGTTACACCTTGCTGTTGGTACGTTATATCATACCTGGCACAACACTCTAGGGTGTTGCCGAAAAAAGGTCTGAAGGGAGAAGGGGGAGTACGAGTACAGATAACCCACACCTATCTTCATCGTCGGCGCTGTGTTGATCTTTGATAATGATGAGTACAAATCGGATGTGTGCGAGATTGTTGCGTACCTGGTACTGCAGTAAGGTCTCAAAGAGAAACAGACAAATCGATATATCGTCGTTACACGCACGCCCGTTTCTCTTTTTTACGTCGTACTGCTGTTGTACGCGTTATACACCGACTGCTGCTTACTGTATGTACTGCTGTAGTAGTAGTAGTAGTAGTAGTAGTAGTAGTAGTAGTAGTAGCAGTAGTAGTAGCAGTAGCAGTACTGTAGTAGCAGTAGCAGTAGCAGTAGCAGCAGCTACTGTAGTAGCAGTAGCAGTAGCAGTAGTAGCAGTAGTAGCAGTAGCAGTAGCTGCAGTAACTGCAGTAGTAGTAGTAGTAGTAGTAGTAGTAGTACTGTTGTAGTAGTACAGTAGTAGTAGTAGTAGTACTGTAGTAGTAGTAGTAGTAGTAGTAGTAGTAGTAGTACAGTAGTACCAGGTAGTACAGTAATTAGTAGTGCTGTGTTACGAGCGTCATCCCACTCGCCGTATATACTACCACGCAAGCACGTCGTATTCGTACGTACCTTGCAGTTGTAACAAAATTGCTGAAAAGGTCCGAAGAGGCGAGGAAGAGGACATAAATAACGAAAAAGAGTCCCTCTCCTGACCGAGACAAGATATACGTATACCCACACGAACATAAATTACGCGCACTGATCACAAAAACGTGTCGTGGAAACCGTCCGTCCCAGTCTGGTAGGTTAGAAAGTTTTAGTTGCGTTTTTGAGAGTGACGCCTGGCCCTTACTTGCTTGAAACGTATGACGGACAGACGGACTACTCGTACTACTACTACTACTACTACTACAGTAGTTTTGCGAATGCTGGACAGAGGATCCCACTGCGCCTGATACAATACTATTGCTGTGCTGCCGACTCGAATGTTGTATGTAGTGTTGGTCTTTGTTGGGTAAGGTGGCACGAAGCCTGCCAAGTTTGAGGACGAGGGTTCGAGTGTCCATATTATGGAGATTTTCATTCTTCTCAAATGACACCAAAAACTGTCGAGAGCGCCTATTATAGCGTGGGTAGGCACAATTCAACGAGTCGACGAGGGAAGAAAGAAGTGCTGAGATATTCTCGCGATAAAAATGCAAGGCACGTACCGTAGTAGTAGTGGGGAGGGAGGCGAAGAGCCTACTTGGTGACCCCGGGTCTGAGTTACGACTGAAGAGGGAGAGATAACAGAAGGGCGTATATATCTGATGATAAATGGGATGAACCAAGGGCATACAAGGATCTGAGCCCCTGACACCCCACTACCCCCAGAGCTCAGAATGAAAAACCAACCGGACCGTTGTGATCACAGGAAACAATACATTTTTTTTAATAACCCCCGACCCCCCCCCTCGCCCCCCAGCGAAAACAAAATAGGGGGGATCTCTAAAACCAAGTGAACAAAAAAAGGTTTTCGCTCATTTCATCCTGTGATCACAGAGCTCCGGTTTGTTTTTCATTTTTACCTTCCTAGAGTGTGGTGTCATTTTCTCTTTTTGTCGCATACCCTTGGATGAAAAAAAAAAGAAGAGAAAGTGCCAAAAAAATAATGGCGATTTTGCTGTCGGACAGCATCAAGCACACCAATCAGCCCCGGCTGCTAGGTCGTGTCCGACCAGAGATAGATGGACGTTGAAACATGCATGGTATCAAAGGTTGATTGCGCATGGATGGGTGTTTGCACTCGCATAAGGCAAGAACTGCGCTGTACGGCCACCTTCATTTAAGCAACGCCTGCGTGAAAAAAGGAAAATGATATACGAGTACTCGTACAGTAGTACCTGACACGATGAGAAGTGGCGGCGGCTGGGGTGGTGCCATTTTTTTTCATTTATTTACAGACGGCCTCGTATTCTCACTTCAAGGCAGCCGATACATTAATCAAGAGATGTCAAAACGATTTCATCCACTACCGGTATAGGTCTGCCGTACAAGGTTTGTAAACTCTAGCGAAGGTCTGCTGGTTCAAGTACATCTTACTATCGTTCAAACTCTAGCGACGGTCCCTACCGCACGAGGTAATTTATCGAGGAATAAACACACATCCAAGATATTAAGTAATGGGACCCTCAACCATCTCGTCGAAGCTGGGCCAAATCTATTTACTGCTTGTTTCACGACAAAGTTTTCATTTCTGTTAATCAGGGCGCGGGCGCAAGGGGATCAAATTCAACTCCTCCGTTCCCTGTCGACTGTCGAGTCAACGACGGGTGTTACGATAATAGGGGTAGGTACTCGTGGCACTTTTTGACTGAAATATTTTCAGCATTATGTTCGGGTCTATTTGCCGGAAATCGTCGGACTTGCATTGCTTTGTTGCAATATTTCCTACCACCGTATGATACGTGGCATGCGTCCGACGAAATACTTCGACTTCTACTCAATGATTCCTTCGATCTCACATACTACATTCAGATGATAACACAAGCGCTATGGTGCACACAAAGAAGCGGCTGCCCATATCTATACCCCCCCCGAACCCAGCAGGCGCCCGGGGCAGGCAATCAGAGTAAGTGTAAGGTTAATGGGTGGCGTTCCCGGGTGAATAAGAAGCTCCATCCGGGGCGAGCATTGCTGCACACCGGGTGAGATCCCTTTAAAGTTACGTCTTTTCAAAACAACGTTGATTTATGTAGCCGTCTCAGCACAACGAACACTGTCCCACAACAGGCAACACTGCAATCTACCAGGTACGTAAATACCCCTCAAGGCTTTCTTCGACCTCCACCATCGCTAGTAGGTTCCAACTCGCAGGAGGTGTTGGACCTCAGCAAGCCATTTATACAAAAGCCGAGGTCAACGATATCGTCATTTATTCCCCCGTGGTACTTTCCCACCCGGAGCCCCAACACCACAAGGGTCGCCTCTCCTTCCCCCGCCCGGTACTTTCCTACTCGGAACCTGAACCCGACACGTGTCACGTATTTCTTCCCCGCCCCCGGTACTTTTCTACCCGCAACACCGATCAAGGTTAGCAGCCACAAAATAAGTAGAGTTGGTGTGGCGAAGTCGTGGGAGCTTGGCAATGACGAATGCAGAATCATACGAATACTGCGTTGGCAGGCACCTGCCCAAAAATAGAGCGAACGAGGGAAAACACAATAGGGTAGGTTAATGACAGATATGAAATATATGCTGAAGGTGCACACAAGTCCGGAGCATGGATACTCCAAATCAAGGCACCGAAAAATCATGGGACCTGAGGTAAGGAACTCAAATGCGCTCACGCCGATAGGAATATAATAGTCAGATAGCCAGCGCCTACAGTAGAGTATATACACCGGCGGGACGTAACGTGATCGTCGCGGGAGTAAGGTACATCGTGCCACGGTAGCCGCGAACTCGCACCGGCCGGGGCGTGGGGGCGAGGGCCGGGAGCAGCACAACAAGGCCTAGACCCGTCAGCTAAATATGCCGAGGAACCCTCATTCAGGGGAGATACGTCGCAAGTGCCTCGGTGCAGTGCGCAACCAGTTCCATTCACACCTGACGTGCGCGTGGCAAGTGTGCCTGCACTGCAAACTAGCGGGGCGCCGGCAGGTAGCGTGCGCCAACATTCGGGACGCTGCCTGCCGGTGCCCCGTTTGTTTGCAGTGCCACGCGCACGTCAGGTGGGGATGGGAACTGGTTGCGCCCCACACTGAGGCACTTGCGACATATCTCCCCTGATTGAGGGTGCCTCGGCATATTTAGCTGACGGGTCTGGGCCTCGTTGTGCGTCGCCGGGTTTTCGCTACAAAGGTCAACAGAGGTGGTTCAGTAAAAAGCTCACAGGTTTTGACTCTCAATCGAGCATACTTGGTATTCATACGAGTCCAACATGTTTTCCCGTGGTTTCGGACTAAGAATCACGCGGCGGAACTATATGCGCTTGCGTCTCCCGACAAAGAATAAAATATATCGGGTATGTTTAGACCCTTCTGCGAGGCAAAAGGCACGAGAAAACTAACGTGGCAAAGCTCGGGACCCGCGCAACGCGGCTCATTTATCTGTTCGGTCCACATTCGACTCCGCTCGGAGACAGTCGCGTGTAAGTGGGAACACGTGCAGTGAAAAATCCCACAGAATAGCGTAAGGAAACCCTGGACATAACCACGACACCCTGCTGACAGAGTATCACGGATCATGTTTCAGAGAAAAACACACACCCTCATGTGAGCTTAATCCGCGGCACTGCTCGCCACCCGGTTGACTGACACGTGCTTCTCCCACCGGGATTTTGATATTTTCGGATTGATTTTTGGAAGAGATTTTAATCATCACCGCGCGCGCATAGACCGTCCAAAAGTGCCGTTTATATGAAAGGTACGTTGCCTTTTTTATCGGTCATGCCGTTCACTCTCCATGCCAATTTTATACATTGGGTTTTCATCCTATAGACGCTTTCTATAAATGATAGTACTGCCGCAAACTATATTTTTTCACGTTTTTACCATTGAAGGGGATACTGTTTTATCAACAATACTAAATGCCGATAACAAAAGCGTCATGCCGAGCGATAAACTCAATCTAAGAGTCATGCATGTACGCAAAAGCACCAGCAGCCGAACCCCATGCCCACGTCTTCGCCCACCAAAATAATACCAGGTACATAGGAATTATGATACCCCTTTTCACTGAGCGAGTTGGTTGACGGTCTAAAGTGCTTACCTGTCAAGGCCTCATTAGACTCAACGTACTACTTTCAGGTTGCGTTCTCACTTGCTTTCTACAGTAAAAGACGTGACACGTCCACCATTTTTGTTCTATTGAAACCAACCCAACTTGTGAAGGCATCTCACATTCTAATGTCTTCCAAATTCACCCGCGTTGGCAAAACAATAGCGGCTGACCGAAGCCGGTGCACTCTGCAGCTGGCGACTGCCATGTTTTGTACACCACCCGCGCCTGCCCGCCAACGACAAGAGGAATGCATAGTATCAGATCGTTGCTTCATCACCAACACGGCGAAGAATAAATGGACCGTGAAAGAAAAGTCACAACCACGTGGTTTCGAAATATATTGGTACACATACATATGAAATCATAGCTAACTTTCCGACTCACAGCTGACGTGTATATTTTTATTCAATCAACTTCCATTTTTTTTTAAATGTGCGCCCCGACGATACAGAAACCCGAAACGAAAGCAACGAGACAGACACAAGCTTTCGCTTCCGCTGCAACGCCCCCCTCTCGAAAGTTCCTGCTCGTACGCCGGAGCCGCAAGACGAGCAGCAAATGCAACGCGCCTCGACTTAATGTAGCACCACCTTCTGCCCGACTATCTCATCGGCGCATATAATGCACCTGAAGAGCCAGGGAGCTTGATAAAAGCGTGCAATCCTAAACCACACCAGAAAAAAGAGAAAAACTGTGACTTGGGTTGCCTAGGGAGCCCACCGGCTTGAGTTACGTGTAAAACGTACAGTACAGTACTGGTGGTCTTGCCAAGAGAAAATACGCCAAGCAACAAACACCTCAGCTCGACACCCACAACTCCGCACAAAAAAAAATGGGCACCAAAGTTTACGGCTAACATGTACCAGGTATGTCGGGTTGTCAAGTGAGCAAAAAACCTTGATTTACCTGTGAAGTACAAGTGTGCGTACGGGTAGTCGATAACCATAACTCCACAAAAAAGCAAAATGGGCACCAAAGTTTACGGCTAACATGTACCAGGTACGTTGGGTTGTCAAGTGAGCCAAAAACCTTGGTTTACCTGCGTACAAGCGTGCGTACGGGTAGTCGATACCCACAACAAAAAACGAGCAACAACCACACGCCGCAAGCCGATACAAGCCACCACAACTTTGCAAAAACAACCCCTGCATCTGTGTAAAACACCTAGCAAACTTTGTACGTGACAGGCAATTGAATACCGAGTGGGCGTCTTATGATCAGCCGTGTCGCATCCCCACAAAAAATCCTTCACCAAAGGAAAACCCGCCCTGCACTTTTTCTTGTCTTGCAGTCATTCACCTTGGATTAGCCACGGGTTACTGTAGTAGCTTGTACTCGAAAAAGTGAAGGTAGCGAAATCCGTACTCGCTCGTTCTCAAGGACCATCATATCCTCGTTCATGGCTGCACGCCATTGTCGCGGGTAGATAGAATGAGAAAACCTGACGTACGCCGTTTCAAAGTGCAGAGAAAAAAAGAAGACACGTGAGTTGGAAGTAACAATGTCGAGATTATCGCAAAAGCAAGGTCCACCCGACGGTAGACAATTGTTCTACGCGCATGCATGGCGGCCGAAATTACTTCAAACCCCCCCTGTCCCCAAAAACCACAAAATTCAGGTATTTTCTGTAGGAAAACTATGCACTTTCTCGGGGTAACACCTTTGGACTTTGTTTAACTTTAAGCTTGGGTTGTGGAACTGTTTCGGCAATGGCGATCACGAAATATCAAGGAAGTCCATGCCACTATTAATACTACGGGACCTATAGTAAATAGGTAACCACGTTACTCACGAAAACCACGTTTCGCTTATTTGGGACGATAGTAAAGGACCTGCGTTACTTGCGAAAAGCAATGTTTCGCTTATTTTAACCCAACAATGTTTGGTCCTTTTTACTATGGTCCTCCGTAATAGCAATGTACCATGGGAGTCACGGAATTATCCACTGACGTTCGTTCACACATTCGAAACCGACCGTGCGTTCACGAGAAAAAACACTAACCGCAAAATAAAATAAAAATGTAAGCCCCGACGATACAGAAACCAGAAGCGAGAGCAACGAAACAGACAAAAGCTTGCGCCTCCGCTGCTGCGCCCCCCTCTCTAAAGTTCCTGCTCGTACGCCGGGACGGCAAGACGAATCACATGTGCGACTGGTCTCAACTCAATGTAGCACCACCTTCTGCCCGACTATCTCATCGGCACATATAATGCACCTGAAGAGCCAGGGAGCTTGATAAAAGCGTGCAGTCACGATAAATCAGTACGTATATCTCGCGCCCACGAAATCCGTCAACATGAAAAAAAAAACTACCGAGTACATTTTGTTTGTTTTCTCACCTTCAATTGTTCCCGGAAATTGACGGGTTTGTTGGCGAAAAAGACGGCGGGTCCAGAAAATACTAGCTTGGACAGAAGGGACCACAGCACTTCGTACATGCCTGCCAGGTCAGTACAACGAATCAAGGGAGGACGGGGGGGGGGTTGGGATAATTGCAACAGTGCCCAACAATACACGCTGCACGAGTCATCATCCAGCAGGAAGGTGAAAAAAAGCTTGAACAATTATACTCCAATACGCAGAGTTTGCTTGTAGGTATTGAACAAAACAGCAGGGGTACCTTTACAGCAATGCCGGTGCTCGATATACATAATGTCGGTAAAATCCCTCTGAAAAAAAAACGACGGGGGGAACCAACATGAAACAAGCTCGAGACGCCAATGCAAAGGCGTTCGTGTATCCTGGAAAAAACGTTTGTACGCCTCCAAAGAATTACCCTTACAAGGCAAACAACGGCCATAAACCCGTAAAAAGGAGGGAAAAAAATGTTCGCCCCGACGATACAGAAACCAGAAGCGTGGGCAACGACACAGACGAAAGCTTGCGCTCCCGCTGCTCCGCCCCCCTCTCTAAACGTTCCTGCTCGTACGCCGGGGCTGCAAGACGGACCGCAAATGCAACACGCCTCGACTCAATGTAGCACCACCTTCTGCCCGACTATCTCATCGGCGCATATAATGCACCTGAAGAGCCAGGGAGCTTGATAAAAGCGTGCGGATCATAATCCAAAATACGTTCGTATCCAGACATTTTTCGTGGATGAATCGTGACGTACGTCAACTACTCTGCGTCTAGCGGCGACACAACTTTTTACTTTAGTTTTCCCGATTTACGCTCGTGCCCGTCAGGGCCGCACATGCAATAGCTTCAGTAAAGTTCGCGATTTGCTGTTAAACCACTCAAGAACTGGCCCCACATCCATTTTCTACAGAAGCGTTACGCCTTAAAACGGTTGTGTTCTACAGCATATAAATGTATACCATTTTTCAAGTTCGATCAGAATCAACCGGACACCCTCTGGCTTGGCGGGGCCGGCTCTTTCGAGTAGCACCACGGTCGGTCTTTTAAGGGGAAAGAAGACTTTTCATCACCTCGAACTCTTATGATATATACTCGTACACGCTTTTAACAAGAACTGCAACCAATATTGTTTGGGACAGCGTACGTACTACTTGGAGGAACTGCAAATGACCATTTTTTTCAGTACAGTAGATACACCCCTTTTAATGGAACCGGCGATAGGGGAGAAGGGTGTACAATAAATAATGAACACTCATTTTCTGCCCATCATTTTATGCTCACTTAAGGGTGTGAAATAAATGAGGGAACACTCATTTTCTGCCCATCATTTTTTGCTCAGTTTTGACTGTTAAGGGGTTGGCACCAACTTTGACAAAAGCAAGTTCGCATACATGATACAAGGCACGTCCAATCACGATAAGGGTCACATAAAAGTGCAAAAGATGGTGCATCTTAGCATGCCCGGCAGTAATGATGCATGGGATACTGAGACAAAAGTCAACACATGAAAAAACTCCTTTGCTCGCATTCCATAAGCTTTTTCAGGATAAACCAATCGTTTCATCCCCTCGAAAAGAACGATGTACTATCGTATTACGTACGAGATAGTTTAATCACTACTACCTCTGTAAAAAGCCAACATACTATTGGCGACAAAGCAAGTGTATGATACTTTACGAGTTCGATCAGAATCAACCGGACACCCTCTGGCTTGGCGGGGCCGGCTCTTTCGAGTAGCACCACGGTCGGTCTTTTAAGGGGAAAGAAGACTTTTCGTCACCTCGAACACTGTGTATCATACATGAAAAAAAGCGACCCCGCTTGTTGTGTTGTTGTATGTACACCTTGCGACAAACGCCAACACATCAAAACAAACTCCACTGTAGATATCTACTCGAGGGAAATTACCAGGCACTCGGCAAGGGTGGACAGCCAGTGGTCTCCCCGTGAAATAGACCTAAAGAGACTAGACAAGAGGATCATAGTGTTTACCCCGTGGCATGGACCAGACACTACGTGTAAAAAAAATCAACGTATGCTACGCATCCACTGAAGCGGATTTTCCCCTGAAAATCCATTCGAAACTATTTATAACCGCACGGGCTGAAATTCTAATCGCAAGAGATGAAAAAATCAAGGCGGCAGGCAGGGATCTTACCCTATATATACTAAACCAGGCCTGAGTGAGGAACCACACATTCATGGGGTGAAAAATCGTGGTTTTGAATCTGTACCCGGTTCTAACTGAAGACAAAAAATTGAATCCGTCCCTACTCCAAGCGTCGCTGTAAACACGACACGCACCTTTCAACGGATGGCTCCCTCAGCATGTCCACGACGAAATATCTTGGGGACAGACACAGAAGGAACAACGCGGCTGGACCAAACCAACTACATCGAAAGCGAAGACGCCGATGGGGGGCGCGGGGCAGGCGCATCGTCCGGAAAAATATCTTCGAATGTTCTGCGGGAAAAAAAAAAAAAAAAGAGGTTGGGAAAGGGCGCGCTTAGCCTCCTTGTTCACTGCACACGGATTGTAAAAGCGAGGTGAGACAACTCGGCAAGGGTGGACAGCCAGTGGTCTCCCCGTGAAATAGACCTAGAGAGACTACGTAAGAGGATCATAGTGTTTACCCCGTGGCATGGACCGGACACTTATGTGTAAAAAAAATCAACGTATGCTACGTATCCACTGAAGCGGATTTTCCCCTGAAAATCCATTCGAAACTATTTATAACCGAACGGGCTGAAATTCTGATCGTAAGAGATGAAAAAATCAAGGCGGCAGGCAGGGATCCTACCCTATATATGCTAAACCAGGCCTGAGTGAGGAACCACACATTCATGGGGTGAAAAGCCGTGGTTTTGAATCTGTACCCGGTTCTAACTCAAGACAAAAAATTGAATCCGTCCCTACTCCAAGCGTCGCTGTAAACACGACACGCACCTTTCAACGGATGGCTCCCTCAGCATGTCCACGACGGAAGATCTTGGGGACAGTCACAGAAGGAACAACGCGGCTGGACCAAACTACCAACTACATCGAAAGCGAAGACGCCGATGGGGAGCGCGGGGCAGGCGCATCGTCCGGAAAAATATCTTCGAGTGTTCTGCGGGGAAAAAAAAAAAAAAAGAGGTTGGGAAAGGGCGCGCTTAGCCTCCTTGTTCACTGCACACGGATTGTAAAAGCGAGGTGAGACAAGACGACACTCTTGAAGGGGTGGACGTTGCTGGCGTGGGCGATGGATGCTTCTTTCCCTCACACACAAAGGGTGGTCTGACAAAGTTCATGACAGTAGTAGTAGTAGGGGTCCATCCCTCCATAGTGCCAGTATGCACCAGCCAACAATGCCGGCGAAGCGACCCCGCTTGTTGTATGTACACCTTGCGACAAACGCCAACACATCAAAACAAACTCCACTGTAGATATCTACTCAAGGGAAATTACCAGGCACTCGGCAAGGGTGGACAGCCAGTGGTCTCCCCGTGAAATAGACCTCGAGAGACTACATAAGAGGATCATAGTGTTTACCCCGTGGCTTGGACCGGACACTACGTGTAAAAAAAATCAACGTATGCTACGTTACGTATCCACTGAAGCGGATTTTCCCCTGAAAATCCATTCGAAACTATTTATAACCGCAAGGGCTTGAAATTCTAATCGTAAGAGATGAAAAAATCAAGGCGGCAGGCAGGGATCTTACCCTATATATACTAACCCAGGCCTGAGTGAGGAACCACACATTCATGAGGTGAAAAGCGGTGGTTTTGAATCTGTACCCGGTTCTAACTGAAAACAAAAAAATGAATCCGTCCCTACTCCAAGCGTCGCTGTAAACACGACACGCACCTTTCAACGGATGGCTCCCTCAGCATGTCCACGACGAAAAATCTTGGGGACAGTCACAGAAGGAACAACGCGGCTGGACCAAACCACCAACTACATCGAAAGCGAAGACGCCGATGGGGAGCGCGGGGCAGGCGCATCGTCCGGAAAAATATCTTCGAATGTTCTGCGGGGAAAAACAAAAAAAAGAGGTTGGGAAAGGGCGCGCTTAGCCTCCTTGTTCACTGCACACGGATTGTAAAAGCGAGGTGAGACAAGACGACACTCTTGAAGGGGTGGACGTTGCTGGCGTGGGCGATGGATGCTTCTTTCCCTCACACACAAAGGGTGGTCTGACATATAGTTCATGACAGTAGTAGTAGTAGTAGTAGTAGTAGGGGTCCATCCCTCTATA
This sequence comes from Saccharina japonica, assembly GCA_008828725.1. Lineage (NCBI taxonomy): Eukaryota > Phaeophyceae > Laminariales > Laminariaceae > Saccharina > Saccharina japonica. The sequence continues at coordinate 77,262 of MEHQ01004065.1, forward strand.
GTGCCGGTATGCACGAGCCAACAATGCCGGCGCTGTATTGGCAACCGGCGCTAATCCGCACACCGGATAACCTCATCTGTGCCGAGCGATTCCAAACACTATAACGGAAAACCCACAATATAGAGGGATCACCATCACTGCTTGTAGTATGTACCCTCATCATGTCTACCCGAGCATCGGGTAAATACTTCAATAACCATGCTATACATGCACGCAAAAAGGCAAACCCAGTCAAGAAACCCCATGCCCGTGTCTCGACCTATGTCCGTAATATACGTCGTATCAGGTAGTCGTCTGCGACACGGTTGGAAGTGAAAAGAGCTCAGAGTAAGGATGACATTTTAGTTCGCGACGCTCATCACCGCGGCCCGTCCCCGTCTTTTACAAAACGGTATCGAGTGGACCTGACCACTCGAGTCTTTGATCGCAATCTTCATCGCCCTTTACTTCAACCCGCCCAAGGAAATTTCTAACAGGATATAAAGCGTGAAGAGCTGAAGTCGGGTGGGTACGATGGCCGTGATCGAGTGGGTATCCGGGTAAATTCAGAGTTTTCGTGCCACAAACAAACTCGCTTAAAACCGTCGTCTCACTTCCAAGCTATATACCGCTTTCAGCTGCGTCGTCATTCGGCAAAGGTCGAACACCAAGAGTGCAAGGAAAAAAACGATGCATACATACGACGTAGTCATTTGTTCATAGATGACAAGACACTAACCCTGCACACAAGCACCTGCTTTTTCGCGTGCAAAGTATCTGAAATTCGACTTGAGATTTTTTGTTGCAGTTGGGGAAGCCCTCTACTTCTATGAACAAAATCTGAATTTCGAATTTCGGGGGGGATTTTTGTTGCAGCTAGATATGAATGTCGTTTGCGTTTGTCTTAAGGGGAGCTCAGGATCAAGTTTCGAGACCTGTTCGGTAGGTCCTCTCGTCATCTGTCAGCCAACTACGGCTTTCTCAGAGAGATTCCCATTTCGTGACTCATCAACGCGCCCCTAAGACGACAAAAAAAAACGCAAAAAATAGACAGTATTCGAATACCATATCAACACGCAACTTTAAGACACAATGAGCTCCCTCTACTGATTTAAGTAAACCGCGTGAGGGATGGCTATCATACGGAATCAACATGAAATGTCAAAGGTCTTTGACTACACGACGTTCCGGCCACTTGACGAGACTGTCGTATTGCCGAGACCTGACATTTTTATGTTGATTCCGGATGATAGCCTTTCCTCACGTGATTGCTCATCAGTAGAGGGAGCTTTTTCGTTTTGACAGGTCCAACACAACTATACACCTTTTGCCGTATCCAATCAGCGGCTATGAAAAAATACCGGTCCATCCGATTGGTGGCGCCAAAAAAAACAAAATATTTAGACGGTATATATGGGTACGAGCTTAGTGCGAAGACCTCTGACTTTTCATGTTGATTCCGGATGATAGCCTTTCCTCACGTGATTGCTCATCAGTAGAGGGAGCTTTTTCGTCTTCACAGGTCCAACATTTATTTTTTCCATCCCATTTATTATCTTCGCACTTCCGTCTTTCTCCCTCCCTAGTTGTAACTCAAATCCGGGGTCACAAAGCAGGCTCCTCTCCCTCCCCCCCCACTACGGTTCTTGCCTTGAATTTTTTATCGCGCAGAGGGTTCAGCTTTCCCAATGCTCGTCGATTTTCATCGAATTTTGCTAACTCACGCTCTCGCGCTTTCAGCTAGTCAAGATAGTTTTGCGAGAAAAAGTCCCTACGAGCATGCACTCGGCGGGGCTCGAACTCGTGACCTTGACGCTAACAATCTTCTTCGTGGTTACCTGCTAGCCCACCGGGGCGACCGTGCGGCCGTGATCGAGTGGGTATCCGGGTAAATTCAGAGTTTTCACGCTACAAACAAACTCGCTTAAAACCGTCGTCTCACTTCCAAGCTATATACCGCTTTCAGCTGCGTCGTCATTCGGCAAAGGTCCAACACCAAGAGTGAAACAAACAAAAAAAACGATGCATACATAAGACATAGTCTATTTGTTCATAGATGACAAGACACTAACCCTGCACACGAGCACCTGCTTTTTCGCGTGCAAAATATCTGAAATTCCACTTGAGATTTTTGTTGCAGTTGGGGAAGCCCTCTACTTCAAACAAAATCCGAATTTCGAATCTCGGGGGGGATTTTTGTTGCAGCTAGATATGAATGTCGTTTGCGTTTGTCTTAAGGGGAGCTCAGGATCAAGTTTCGAGACCTGTTCGGTAGGTCCTCTCGTCATCTGTCAGCCAACTACGGCTTTCTCAGAGAGATTCCCATTTCGTGACTCATCAACGCGCCCCTAAGACGACAAAAAAAAACGCAAAAAATAGACAGTATTCGAATACCATATCAACACGCAACTTCAAGACATATTGAGCTCCCTGTACTGATTCAAGTAAATCGCGTGAGGAATGGCTATCACCCGGAATCAACATGAAATGTCAAAGGTCTTGGACTACACGACGTTCCGGCCACTTGATGAGACTGTGGTATTGCCGAGACCTGACATTTCATGTTGGTTCCGGATGATAGCCTTTCCTCACGTGATTGCTCATTAGTAGAGGGAGCTTTTTCGTTTTGACAGGTCCAACACAACTATACACCTTTTGCCGTATCCAATCAGCGGCTATGAAAAAATACCGGTCCATCCGATTGGTGGCGCCAAAAATAACAAAATATCTAGACGGTATATATGGGTACGAGCTTAGTGCGAAGACCTCTGACTTTTCATGTTGATTCCGGATGATAGCCTTTCCTCACGTGATTGCTCATCAGTAGAGGGAGCTTTTTCGTCTTCACAGGCCCAACACAACAACACACCTTTTGCTGTATCTCATCAGCGGCTATGACAAAATATTGGTCCATCCAATTGATGGCGCGAAACGGACGAAGATCAAGACGGTATACAAGAACGACCGCATAGTGCAGAGACCTCTGACTTTTCATATTGATTCCGGATGATAGCCTTTCCTCAAGTGATTGCTCATCAGTAGAGGGAGCTTTTTCGTCTCCACAGGTCCAACACGACAACACATCTTTTGCCTTATCAAATCAGCGGATAGGAAGAAACACCGTTCTATCCAATTGGTGGCGCAAATCTACAAAGATCTAGAGGGTAGATACGGGTACGAGCTTAGTGCAAAGACCTCTGACTTTTCATGTTGATTCCGGATGATAGCCTTTCCTCACTTGATTGCTCATCAGTAGAGGGAGCTTTTTCGTCTTCACAGGTCCAACACAACTATACACCTTTTGCCGTATCCATACAGCGGCTAGAAAAAAAAACGGTCCATCCAATTGGTGCAAAAAACACGAAAGATCTAGACGGTAGATACGGGTACGAGCTTAGTGCAAAGACCTCTGACTTTTCATGTTGATTCCGGATGATAGCCTTTCCTCACGTGATTGCTCATCAGTAGAGGGAGCTTTTTCGTCTTCACAGGTCCAACACAACAACAGTTTTTGCCGTATCAAATCAGCGGCTAGGAAGAAACACCGTTCCATCCAATTGGTGGCGCAAAACTACAAAGATCTAGACGGTAGATACGGGTACGAGCTTAGTGCAAAGACCTCTGACTTTTCATGTTGATTCCGGATGATAGCCTTTCCTCACTTGATTACTCATCAGTAGAGGGAGCTTTTTCGTCTTCACAGGTCCAACACAACAACACACCTTTTGCTGTGTCCAATCAGCGGCTATAAAAAAACACCCGTACGTCGCCAGCGAAAAAAAACAGCCGGCGACTAACCAATATGCTTATACGAGGTAGCCAGTTAACTCCCAACTGTTATATATGTATACATGCATGTCATCAGCAAAAAACAAATCAGGAGGCGAGTTACCGGCATACTTCGTACTTTATGAAATAGTACGTAGCGGGTAGTCGGCAGCTCCATCGACCACCGCACGCAGCTTCGAAACATTTGACACTATCCCTCTATTTCAGCAGTTCGTCGTAGACTCAATGTTTTCATGCTCACCAGAACGAAAAAAGGGCAGCAGCGCCTGTACTTCAAGGCGGGGGAGGGGAGATATGTAGACGCATCTTCATTCTCGCCGATCCAGTAAATAGAGAATCGTCCTGGCAACACCGGAGACTGCTGCTGCGTGGCCGGCAAATGCCCAGCGCATCCGTCTGCGTGACGATTACAAGCCTGACTTTTTCATGTGAAAATGGTGGTCTTGATGAGAGGACACGGCGGGTTTCGTAGGAGCACGAATTATTGCAAAGGGGGGCGGGGAGAGCGGAAGGGGAGGATTAGAGGGAGGGAAAATGTGAGATGGTTTCCGTGAACGTGGACAACCGAAACTGCTTGGCATTTTTTTACCATCTTCTCTTTTCTTCGCTGTTTCGTGTCAAATATACCACCACATCAAAATACGTTACATTACGGCAAAGGTGAGGATAATCTACGTACGGCTCCACCATAAAAGCCTTCGCCTTAAGTGCGAAAACGCGTACTCTATCAAAATACTAAAACCTGGGTCAAATCCATATATATACAGAGAGGCAACGTTGTATATATACATGCGTCGCCTACGCATAATAGCCAAAACGAATGTAGAAGTTGTACCACGAATATACGGTATTAGGTTCAAATCCTGTAGGTATTTGTCCAAGTTCAGGGTTACCCACACGTAAGACAGTGTATGTAACGACAATGGAGACACACGGCGGTGGGTTCCGATACACACCTCACGAACGGCACCCTTTTACAGGCGCCACGCGCGAAGCAGCAAAGGAGACGCCGTAGGTACTATGTTGTCGTCTTCGTTTATTCTCGGGAGGAGTGTACGCGAACGCCTGCAGAGAAACCCGTAGGGCAAAAACTGCCCGAGTAACCCCGCTGCCCGCGTGTGGACTGTGTTGCTTTCGCGTTCGACACGGTTCGTGACAGCACGAGCCCATAGATCCGTTACAACAGTTACGTTGTCGGCGGAAGGGCTGGTGTTGAATTTGAACGTGCCTCGCGGGCGCGCTGCAGGTAAGGCGTTGTCCTCCCTTTCGTTTCGTGATTTTTTATAACGCCGGGTATGCGGAGGCGTTAGTTAACTACCCAAGGTGTACGGTACTCGACACGAGTTTTGATTACACTGCAAAAATGAACTTACACCTCTAATTACCATAATTTAAAAACCTCATAAATCTGGGTGTATTTCTATACGTAAGGGCGACCGATAACACTCCTGTTTTCTATGTTCTTATCTTGGGGGGCCAGGCTCAACTTCTTATTCTGGTGGAGCAAGATTTGACACCTACGACTAATCCAGTACAATTGCAGAGGTGGAACAATGAAAAGTCGAGACAAAACTCATCCACCAACTGGTATCATACCGGGTACATGCATGACCCTTTTGTAGGTTGGGCCTTCGGGTTTCCTGGAAGGCATGGGATACGCACCCGCATGGTTTCATCACACCTGGACGAGTATGAGTAGGCACCTGTTATCCAGGTTGGGCGTTTCTGTTTGACCTGTTTGTGCTTCTACAGCAGCAGTCCGGGTTGCGAGAGCGCTGGCCGCACTGCAAATACGAGTACTTGTGACTGTCTGGTGCCCGACCACGGGGTGTTGCTGCAACCTTCAATCCCCTGTTGCGATGTCATTGATCTTTCAAGCTCTTCTCTACTCCGAGTTCTTTTCCCGCCCTTTCTTCGTTCGAACGTAATTTTCCAAGACAAAATTCAGGCGGCATACACCTCGTACCAAAAAAGCCAAAGCCGTGCTGTGCTCGCTCCCGAGTGGCGATCATCACGCATGTCTTCACGGCATGGGAAAGTACGGATCCTTCGTCCTCTTTCTATCAACCGAAGGCTTCTGCTATATTCATTTTGGTATCGTCTTGCTTGCCGCCTGGATCAGCTTGAACATGCGCGACCTTCTTCGGATCGCATCTGCATGCTGCCTACCTCTCTGTCCGGATATGTAAGGACCATTTGGTCACGGACGTCTACATCAGTGAGGTCCTTATATTTCCGGACAAAGTGATTTGAACGCAAAGCTCTCAAGAAAATTGGTGGTTCAGACAAAGCCGGATTGGATGCCGCCGAAATTCAGAGCAGCTAGGTTAGCTCGTCTACTAGCGCAGCAGCATCGGCTGCCATTACGTGGCCTTCGGTACCAGTTGATCTTACACACCACAGCGGCAGTGCTGCCCCCCTCTATGCGGCCCCTGTACAGCTACTGCTGTGTACTCCGGAGAACAGAAGCCGTACTGTTTGTGGTGGATCACGCCGTGAGGGGATCAGATTTCATGACGACACTCACCTTGTGACTTTGGCAGTGACGCATGTGGCTCGCTAGGGCGGCTTGCGCCATCTCGCAAGGCTATGCCACGGTTGAATGCGTTCGGAGAGCCCCTTCATCGGCTTTGCTGTGAGCTTATGGGGGAGTCCACGTGCCGCTTTGCGTTGTGGGTTGAGGGGGGCGGGTGCCGGCTGTGGGGAACAAGAATGTTTCTACCACGTAGAAGGCGTTTATTACGCGGGATACGGGGATGCATTGGAAGATCGTGTTCGTCGCGCTGGCAGCCTGTCGCGCGCTGCCAGGCAGGTGCCCCACAACGTTGACAACCCCGCGTGTGGTATCTCCGGCTTTGTGGGTGGTTCTCTGGGTTATTGGTGTGATACCTTTGCACGAAGCCGACAGGGAGCTGGATGAATCAACATCATCAGCATGTCACCTTCAACATCATCAGCATGTCACCTGAGCCTTGAAGACAATGCCATTTCTGATGGGATCCACAGGTGCATCTGATGGTCTGGCCTGCCTGGTGGTATCTTTTTATTTTATCAAATAAACGGACAAACGACTGGTCACGTACAATCGCACAACCCACGCCCCCAAATCAACTTGCCAAACATGTGGCCATGGCACCGTTATGCCTGGGACACGTTAGCATCGGTTATTATCGCACCATGAGAGTATCACAAGCTACATATGCCAGGTTGGGTTGGTAGATGTTTTGTACTGGATTTGACTGGATGGATGCTGGATGGGATGGACGATGGAATGCGTCCAAAGAACAACGAGCCTCTGATGGGAGTACGATCTTCCCTCCTGTCGGACACTGGGTGTGCTGGATGTCGACGGGTAGAAATAACGAAGAACGCACAAACACGTACGCATTTACGTACAGGAAACACGTTCAGCAGCACGACGAGTATCACCATGCGGCGCGCCTGTCGTACAGCGATGTATGTCGTAGTTGTAGAGCGGAAGCACCCCCCTCGTACCCCCAGCAGGTCGGGCTGCTTCGTGTGGACGGTTATGTGGTCGTTGTTGACGTTCGACACTTTTCCTCCGAATTCTGAAAAAAAACTACCAGGTACGTACGAGTATCTGGTACCGGTATACTGCTCTTGCTTGCTGCTGCACGTGTACCAGGTACCTGGTATGTACATGTACTGCTGTTTGATAGCATCATGTATTGGGTGCGGGGCGCGAGCATGCCAGTGATGCTGGGTAGTTACACCCTTCTTCCCGATGAGACGGACTTGAGCATCATCTACTCCCGATATCCATTTCACCTGCCAGAAGCGCCACGTCACGTATTCTAAGGGTCTTGAACAACCACACTTTTCTATAATATACAATTACAACAGTGTGTTGTGAATATGCCCCTCCACACAACATTGGCCCACCCTGAAATATTATTGTAGATACCTATCATACTTCGTATAATACGATGGTGAACGCATGGCAACAACACCATACGGAAAACAGGAAGGAGGGCGAAGATGAAGCTGTTCGAAACAAATAACTGTGAGAGATCACCATATTCTCCCATGAATCTTACCCCACACCTCGCAGTGATGCTAATTGTCATGGGATAATCACTAGCTGAAGCTGATGCGCAGATAAGGCTTTCGACGGGAAGCAAGTGCACCGGAAAAAGAGGGGCCGGTTGTTCGGGGCGAACCCCTTGCCACGCGCTGATCATAACTCTCACGGTATCTCTAGACCAACTCAAATATATTTAGCCCACAAAGACTTAGATTCCAAGGACGGTAAAGCGTTGCCAACGAGGTTTGAACCCGCGGACATATATTTCTCATTAGAAGGACCTATACCCTTGTTGGGCTATTTTAGTCTCGTCATTACCTAGGCTATCGGTTAAGGCAAGTGACCAACAGCACATGTGTACGCGGGTTCGAATCTCGTCGGTAAAGATCGAGCGTCCTTAGCTATAGGTCCTTGTAAGCTAAATAAAAGTTAGTCGGTTCAGAGGGGCCCTGATAGTTGTGGTCAGGGCGTGGCACGGGATTAGCCCCAAAGATTGCCGACGAGATTGAGTGTTTCGAGCCCCAAAGTACAAATTTCGATTTTTTTTATTGGAAGGAACTGCTTCACAGGTGGCCGGGACCCCCCCCCCCTGCACACAACGCTGGAAAATACACCTCTCCCTGCTTCAGCTAGACAACCAGGGTACCGCTTTTTGTTGTTTTGGCAGTCACCACGGCCGGCGGTCGAGTTACATCCTTTGTGCGGGGTGGAGAACCTTCACTCCGCACAAGGGGAACGATCGTATCACATCGTGTGTATATGGTGAAGGTACCCACGAGGCAGGTACATGCTAATACCCATTGCTGTCTCTGGAAGTGGTCACACCAGAAATTAAATCAATTCGTTGGAGGTTGTCGTCCATAGCCTCACAGGCGGTTCGTAGGAGGATGCAGCTTACCCTTCATGCGACTCGCCCAATACCTCAAGGCGCTTCGCGCTTGGTGCAAGCAATGTCTGCCTGGTTGGTGAAAACCCAACGCGCTCCGTGCCGGCATTGTAGGGATGCGAGGGCCTATGGTCACACTGCTACAGCCATGCACGACACAAGTACCCCCCCCCCTCTACCCCTCCTCCTATATTATATATGTATGGGTTGGGTTGGCGTCGCCTGGCGACGACGCTGTAAAACATGCCTCTCACTGCGTGAGCTAGACAACCAGGGCGCCGTTTTTTTTCTTGTTTTTTTTTGGCGGTTACCCAAGGCTGGTGGTCGAGTAGATCATTTGTGCGGGGTCGGGAACCTCAACTCCGCACAAGGGAAATGATCGTATCACGTAGTGTGACATGGTAAGGCATTCATGAGGCAGATACATAGTGCTCCCATTGCTGTCTCAGGAAATAGCCACACCAGACATTAAATTAACTCATTGAAGCTGTCATCCATATGCAAGTCCGCCTGACAAGCGGTTCTTAGTAGGATGCAGCTCACCCTTCATGCGACTCGCCCAACACCTCACGGCGCTTCGCGCTTGGTGCTAGCAATGTCTGCCTGGTCGGTGAAAACCCGACATGCTCCGTCCCGGCATTGTAGAGATGCGAGGGTCTATGGTCATACGACTACGGCCATGCATGAAAATGAAGTACACCCCCCCCCCTCTGCACAATGTGGGCGTAAACATATCCTTGTGGAGACGTTGAACAATATAGCACACCGTTAGGGCCCATATTAACGAAGACAGCAAAAAAATCAGTTTGGAAAAAAAACCCAATTTGGATGTGATTTCGCAAAAAAAAACTGGTTTGCGCCCTATGGGGAATAATGAATTGCTTGTTCAAATATTCATGAAATCGAAATAACGCAGCACGCCTCACAACGCCAAGGTGAAAACATCCGACGAGAGTCGACGAAAGCGAAGGCATGCGGCGGCGTGTACGCGCCGCCGCCAGCATGCTCTTGCTTTTGGCGGCCCAGGCTAGGGAGCTATCGCTCTCAGGGTATCTTGGGTGGGCGTAGGGCTCCCTGAAACGCCACGGGCGAGACAGGGACGGCGACGGTGCTATCCAAGTCTTGAGCGTATCCTGCTGTTTTTGGGTCGATCACTCGGTTTTTGATCGGGTTGGAGTATCGAGCTGGTTGAAAAGTTGGGATTGCGACCGCCATGATTGGTTTTGAGGCGCCATCGCCGGGTTACGCTGTGCTATGGTCTGTAGGCGTGGGCGCGGCCGTTGTCCCGGTGGCCTCGGGTTGTGGTTTACGTGTTGTCGTCTCGGTCGTCATCATCGATGCGACCAAGAAATGCGCCAGGTTGTACCGGGGGCGTTTACCCACCGTGTACATGCCGATCCAAGTCGGACCAACTCCTAAATTTGATTTGAATTCTGCCCAAAAAACGGTCCTAGGACTTTCTTGTTTTTTTCGTTCAATTCAAATTGAATATACCCCTTAAATCCTTATATTTGGTGCGTGTTTTGACCATCGTAATTTTTTATTTCCTTTTTTCCAAATCTAATTTATTTTTTATTCGTTAATATGGGCCCTTAGCCGCGCCGAACAGGGAGTTTGTCGACACCTTGTCATTCGATACATCGTTCAATGTCTCTACAAGGATCGTTTCACGCCCAAATTGTGCAAGGGGGGGGGGTCCCGGCTGTCCGTTTATAGAGGCATAGAAAACGAACAAAATAAGTACATTTGGGCTTGGTACGGCCTCCCACCGATGATGCCTCCCGGGGTTGGTCAAGCTCCGAAGGATGTTGTCGGTAAGAAACCGAGTTGAGGCCAAATGTGCTCCTTTTATCGTTTTTAAAGTATACAGTACGCGACAGATGTCGATAATCTGATAATTAATGGAGTTGAGACTGAGATTTGGGGAAAAAAAGAAAAGTGCAACCTCTTTGTACTGAAAATCGTGTGGAGCACACCCAGTCTTACGTAAGAATTCCAGTGTGGCCAAACATAAGAGATTCTTAACATGTGTCGCCTAATGTATGTAGACAACTGCTGTGCCACTCAGCCAGCGCTAACTTAGTAGCTCAGCCGCTTATCCTTTACACACGGACGCCGGCCACCTGTGTTGAGCTATCTCAGCCACCTGACTCAATATAAGTCAGCAGGTAGTTCCTTCACACCAACGCCGACAAGAAACGACTCGCACAGCGCGAAAAAACACAAAACAAGGAAATAAGTGTTGTACCTGGTGCGTTTAAATCAAGCACATATCCCAGGGCAAGCAAACACATAGACTACCAACACAAATACACCACAATGCAGCGACAAGGACACCATCAGTTTCTCCTCCTGCTTACGAAACGGAGGCCCGCGGAACCGACGGTGGTAGGCTGAAATTGTACCCACAAACACCCACACACCCACAAACACACTCGCGATGAAACAAACAAAAAAAGCAAAAACAAAAACTGAAAATTCAAAGTTGACGAGTGCGACGATAGGGGTAGCACTTTTAGGCTGAAATCGTTTCTGGGTGATCGGGCTCCTTGACCCAATATCGTCTGACTTTCATTCTTGCGTAAAAAAACTGTTCATTGTATACTTAGGCATGGTAGGTTTCATCGGGTTGCGTATTTATTTCCCTTCCAAACCAGTTTTTCGGTGAGGCGTGTGGCTCCTCAAGTGACCTACCTCCACCAGAAAAAGCACGGTGCACCTCTACCGTACCATGCGTCAGTTGAAGATAATCCGCGCGAGGGTGGCCACAGACGAAACAAAGCAAACACTCAAAAAACCAAATGCACGTGGATATTGAAGACTAGTCCAGGGGAGGGCAGGGCCCGTATCGTGGGATGCGTCTGGATTGGACATTATCCCGCGAGCCAGGCTCCCAGACTTGTGACGCTGTAGGCACCGGAAACCGTAATTAGCGTTCCTTGAACTCGCGTAGTGCGCAGGCGGAAGGTCGATCTTGATAGAGCCAGGGCAGTCGAGGAATTCGATACCGGATGCGGTAATATGTTTCCGAGGCGGAGTCCGATGGGACGCGATGGATGATATTTCCCAACCACCAGAGGCATTTGCGCGCCTTGTACCACATTTGTTCCCCGGTAGGAAGTACGGAATATGGAGCTGACGCTGCGGAGCCAGAGGTCGCGCGAATACGAGCATGTAGCCGGGGGCCGAAGAAAAACAAATCATCTTGTGACCGCTGCAGCTTCCCTTGCGCAGCGTCACTGCGCATCTGTGGCATACCAGGTAACTGGTAGGCGGTATGCCTGACCCGGTGCTACTGTGTAGGAGGAGTGCCCGACCGATACTGCAGAACGTCGCGATACAAGTGACGAATGTTCTTGTTTCCCGCTCCCAGGAAGGGCGGAGGGGCCCTGTCCCGATGGGTTTTGTGCACGGCCGCGATCACACCACCGACGCGCGCTACGATAGAGGTATAATGTATACCTTTTTTTGGCTAACACGTTTTCTGAATGACGGGGGAGGGGGCTCCTTAGGCTAATTCTTATGCAGTCGGAAACGTGGATCGAAAAAGCCGGTTTCCGATTGGAGACACAATTGGGCTTTCTTATACAGTTGAAAAAGAGCTTTTTCGATCCCAACTTTTTCGATTGAGAAATCCAATCCACGAATCCCGTCGAAAAACTCGATTTTTTCGACGGGATTCGTGGATTGGATTTCTCAATCGAAAACGTTTTTGAAGCTCACCGCATCTCCCTTCACCCCTCCAAACACACGATCACACCATCCAGCGGCAGTCTAAACACCTCTCCGGTGCTGGGTTGACTGTTCTACTGCTGCTGCTGCTCTCTACTGCTGCTGCTGCTGCTGCTGCTCGCAGCGCAGCACTCCCTAGAGCCCGCGAGCAGGACACGAAGCATTTTTCAACTCTCGTATCAACCGCCCCCAGGAAGAGCACAAAAAAACTACAAAATCGATCCGATTGACGATAGAGAAGGCATCCAGACACACCCCGTCGAATTTATAGTGGATCGGAAAGTGAGTTTTTTTATCCTCTCAATCCGACGGCATAAGAATTAGCCTTAGCCCCAAAAAGCGCCGGAATCTCATTCTTGCGTTGGAAATATTTTTCATTTTAGTACTTGTGTGTCGTGGGATTGCTCGTCGGGCATATAGCTCGTATATTTCCCTCGCGAAATCAGTTTTTGGGTGAGGAGGTACAAAACTCCTTCGAGTGACCACCCCCAGGAGGCAAAAACTAAAACATGGCGCACCTCTATCATAGCACGCGTCCACCACGGCTGCGGACGAGTAGGTGGCCCGTGGTTTGTTCGACCTCGAGGCGTTGCGGCGTTGCGGCGGCGGTGACACGCCGTCGAGTGCAACGTGGCAGAGGGGGGTGTACTCACGCCATGCATGGCCGTAGTCGCATGACCGTATATAGACCCTCGCACCCCTACAATGCCGGGACGGAGCTTGGTCGCGTAAAAGTTGAGGACTTTTTTTTTTATCGGGGTCAGCCGGTAGATACTTGGCGAGTGTTGTCGATGTCGTCGGGGTTTCCGGCGAGGACGCGTGCTACGATAGAGGTATGCCGGTATACCTTGTTTTGGCTGAACCGTTCTCTGAATGATCTATTAAGGGCTCCTTAACCCAAAATCGTCAGAATCTCATCCTTGTCCTGCAGAATGTTTCATTTTACGCCTTAGGCCGTGGGATTGGTCATCGAGTAGCACTTTTATTTTCCTCGTACATCAGTTTTTGGGGTGAGGTATAGAGCTCCTCAAGTGACCACCCTTATAAGGCAGAAAAATCATGCCGCACCTCTACCGCCGCATGCGTCTCATGTCGTGCATGGCCGTAGTCGCATGGCCGTAGACCTTCGCACCCCTACAACGCCGGGACGGAGCTCGGTCGCGGAGGGGTTGAGGACTTATTTGATCGGGGTCAACCGGTAAGATACTTGGCGAATGTTGTCGATGTCGTCGGGGTGTCCGGCGAGGTACGCAGCAAACGACCGCGACGCGGCGGACGCGCGCTCCTACAGTAGGAGTAGCAGCACCTAAACGTTTATCGAGACCCCTTGCTTGAGCGACTAGCTCTCTACGCCACGCAACGGCCGACTGTTGAGAAACTATGTAAGCGAAGCCCGATACACATTGGCAACCATTATGCAGAAGGCATGTTCATAGAATACATACCTGGTTCGATACGTTCAGTATGGCGAATAAGGCACATCCAGAAAAAAAACAAATACTGGTATACCAGCATACATACATAGGCAGGCGTACCCGTACGCGTATTCGTGCAACGAATAAAGCATAGCATGCGGCGGGAAGAACTAATACCTGGTAGTATTTGCAGATGCGAGCAGGTATACAATAGAATGATCATACTGCAGGTCCGAACGGTATTGGGCAGCTCCCTAGTGGAGGGTCCCCATCAGTGATACCTGGAATATACCTGGTGTACGTTTCGGATGACAAGCGCAACCCGCCACCGTAGCCCGGCCCGGCCCGGCGGCTGGAGTCCCGCCCGGACGTGTCGGAAGGTAGGCCGACAGGGCGAGGGGTTTGCTTTGAAGAGGCCGGATGTTGTCGGGTGTGCGTCGGAGGCCGGCGCCGGGATCCATGCTACGACAAAGGTGCACCTGCAAACAGGCCGTTTTCTGAGGCTCCTCACTTAAGGAGGTATATACTAATAGTAAGTCAAAAACGGATTTTGGCGGGAAAATAAAAGGGCTATTTTTCGGGCGACGATACGATAGTAAATAGGACCTACGGTACACCCAAAAAACTATATGTTTCCCGATTTTTACTAATAATATTTGGTCCTATTTGTTATGGTGACCCGTAATACCCGATGAACAATCCCGTGGCCTGAGTAAGAAAATAAAATTTATATAGGTGAGACAAAAACGAAAGTCCGACGATTTCGAGTTAAGGAACCCGATCATCCAGGAAAACGTTTCAGCCAAAAAAAATTGCCTGTATGCAGGTGCACCTTATATCGTAGCACGCGTCCCGGTCCCACGAAGAGAAATCGTGGAAGGTCGACTCCAGTCGTCGAGCGGAGAGTTTTGATCTCGAGAATGGACGCTTGCTGTATACGATAGAGGTATACCGTTTTTTGGCTGAAATGGTTTCTGAACGATCGGGCTCCTTAACCCCAAATCGTCGGAATTTCACCATTCTTGTGCTGCAATATCGTTTATTGTATACTTTGGCCATCGTATTGCTCATCGGGTAGCATTTCCCCCCCCCCTCCAAAATCAGTTTTCTTACTTACTATTAGTATAGAGCTCAAGTGTGACCACCCCCAGAAAAAAAACATGGTGTGTTGAAATAGCTCTGCTATGCGAAGGATAATACGCTCCCAACAGCCACACTAGGCTGTGAGCAAGGCACTGCTGTAACACACAGTGTGGAGAAGATAGTTTAAGATGTCTTTATTATGTCGTCCCGGAAAGATGCACGAGGCATAGGCAAGGTGGAAAGGTGGAGTGAGCATGAGGCTCAACGCTCCACAGCTCAGCGACAACTCGTCGTCGTCGTACCTCCTCGTAGTAGTGTCTACTCGTACGTATCCATCAGACTACTCGTATATGTAACCGTCAGACTACTCGCATGTAACGGTCACTTGTTGTTGGGCTGTTCGGTGACACAAGCTATATCGAACACCCTCCCTGGCGCCGATCAGCTAACAAGCCTTAACAACAGTCATCGAATCATGAACATCACACACACAGAAAATCGCTATATCCCCAACAGAAAATTCCGGTGTTTCTCAAAACTCTCTCTGCCAATAGCCTTCGTGAGGATGTCGGCATGCTGGTCCTCCGTCCGAAGGTATTTAACCGATAAGTCACCCGCCCCCACCAACTCGCGCAGAAAATGGTACCTTACGTCAATGTGCTTACTGTTTGACGAGCTCAAGGGATGTTTGGCCAAGTCTATCGCCCCTTTGTTGTCTTCAAACACTCCAATACTCGGAGAACCCAGACTGGGCATCAGGAAAACCAATACTCCTCTCACGTAAAGGGCTTCCTTCACCCCGTCGGCCATTGCGACATACTCCGCGTCAGTAGTAGATAGGGCAACGCACTTTTGCGTCCTAGAGAACCAGGACACAAGTGTACCCCCACAACAGATGGCTACACCTGAAACCGAACGCCTATCGTCGGCCTTGTGGGCATAGTCTGCGTCCACGTACGTCTCTATGTCGTACTCCAACTGCACATCCTCCAACTTACTTTCCTTCCTAAACGTTAGGCCCAAGTGGGCCGTAGCGTTCAAGTATTCTAAGACTTTCCTAGCCGCCTTCACGTGTATCTCCTTAGGGTCGTGCGAGAACCGCGCAATCGCTCGCACTGCGTTGGAGATGTCCGGCCTTGTCTGATTCGAAATCCACATTAGACTCCCCACCATTTCGCGAAAATTCGCGTCCACCACAGTTTCCTCGTCACTCACGTGCCTGAGGTCCAACGACGGTGAAGCAGGGATGGGGCTCGTTTTGGTGATACCGAAACGTTCGATGGCATTTTGGATAAACTGAGTCTGCACAATCTCCAGCGTACCGTTCTCCCGATCCCTTTTGTACTCGCTACCCATGTACCACGTAACCTCACCGAGATGTTTTGTAGGGAATCTCTTATTTAGATCTGCCACTACCGAATCTGTGATCTCTTTGGTAGCCGCGATCTTGATGTCATCCACGTGAACTACCAACATCGCGAGAACCTCGTCATTCACCATCAGTCGAAACACGCACGGGTCTACCAAGCATTGCTCGAAACCACATTCGACCAAGGTTGACGACAGTAGCTTATACCACGACCGACCGCTTTGTTTCAACCCATAAAGAGCCTTGTTGAGTCGGACTACCTTACCCGACAACCTTCCACACCCAGCGGGTAATCTCAGGAAAATCTCGGTATCCAACTTGGACTGTATGAAGGCTTGATCAACGTCCAAGTGCCTCAAATCCAAGTCGAGTTTGCATGCCATTGCTGCGACAAGTCTGTTTGACGTGGTTGATGCAGTCGGGGCAAAAGTATCAAAGTATTCAACCCCCTCTTTCTGGCTGTAGCCCTTAGCTACCAATCGTGCCTTAGCTCTCTCTATCATGCCGTGTTCGTCACCCTTCCACGTCAAGAGCCACTTAGAATCCACGACATTACTACCCTTGGGATCTTCAGAGATTTCAGCAAACGTTCCGGCGGCCTCTAGTCCATCAAATTCCACTTCCATCGCCTCCGTCCAAACGTCCGAATGCCTTGACGAGCGTGCCGCAGAGTACGACGTCGGTTCCGGTTCCGCCTCTTTTACAAGGCAATCCGGCACCTTTGTCTTTTTACCCCCTGCGTCTTTTGCCGCCAGTAGCGCCTGGTATATACGGCCTCCTTCACAGGGCCCGATCGTACTGACCAGCCCCGCTGCCGCTTCCCGGTTTAGCGCCCTGGTCTGCGCTCTTGTACTTCCCTCCCGAATCTCTTCACCATCGCCCGGTCCGGACAGGTGCGCTCCTAGTTGGCGCGCAGCAGTCCGGGCCGCTGTCGGGGTCGGAGCTCCATCGTCAGAAGCTGACGCGTCGCTCCCATCCCGAGATGAAGTGTCGCTGGCGGGTGATTCGCTGCTGTCCGTTGATGGGTCGTTCAGCTCCACACGTTCGGCTTGTGAATCATCGCCCGCTTGCTTTGTCGGAGACACCGCACGGAGTTGGTGAGGAATTCCCCTCCCTAATTCCAGCAGTGGAATCGTCGGGGCGAGATCAAAGTCATCCGCCCCTCCCAGCTCAGACTCGTCTTCTTGGTCCTTCGTCCCTCCCTGCTCCGGTAGGTCTGGCAGCTGCGGTGACGGCACTCTTACTTCAAGCGTCGCCTCCCACGTCACGTCCCTCGTCTCCACCACCTTGTTTGCCCGCGTGAGCATCCGCAAAGAGTCACTTGGGTGGTCGATACCCGGTCCGAGGTAAAAACAGCTCTCGGCCCTAGGGTGCGACTTCGACGGGCGTTTCCAGCGACAGTACGCTGGGCGAAGGAATGGGTGCGGCGAAGCAGGTGCGGCAGTTCCATACCACATCTCATGCGGCGACTTGTTTCCGGGGTTTGCAGTGGTCGCGGTGTGATTTAGGGCGTCGCAAGCACAGTGCACCGCTTCCGCCCACAGGGATTTGGTCGGCGGTAGTTGGACTCGAGGAAATATTATAGGCGCTTGGATGCATGCGGCAAGCCCTGCGTTCTGAATGATGCCAAGAGCTCTCTCGACAACACCGTTCTGCTTTGGACTGTCGGCGTTAGTGAACGCCTGCTTAATACAGAACTGTTTGCATACCTCTCCGAACTCCCCACCGAAGAACTCCCCCCCGTTGTCAGACCTTACAATCTCAACTTTCGAGGGGATACCGTCGGCGCGTACATCAGCCAAAAACTTCCTAAACGCGTCTGCTGCATCCGATTTGTTCTTCAAAAAGTATACCCACGCGTGTCGGGAGAAGTCATCTTTCACTAGCATGACATACCTCTTACCCAACAGAGAAGGGGTTCGCTTTGGTCCACTCAAGTCAACAAAGAGTCGTCCCAACTTCTTTGAAGCGCGCGTCTTTGTGCTGCTGGGTATGGGTTTGCGGTAACCTTTTGCCATTGAACAACCAGTGCAAGGTCTTAGTTTCCCTAACAGTTCTACATCGAGTGACTTCGCAGTCTCTCTCAGCAGTAATTCGTTCGAGTGACCGTACACACAGTGGAAAACGTTGATGTCTACAGCTGTCTCAGCCTGGGCGTTGCTACCGGGGGCAAGCACGGGAAACGCCAGGGGGGGTTCGCAGGCAGATTCTACACAGTCTTCAGGGGGGTTGGGGGCCAAACGGGGAAACGGTACGCAGCCGTCGTCTGGCTCTACCCTGCAAGCGAATCCAGAGTAACTAGATCCGTCACCTTCAAACCTCAGCCTTCCTTCGAAAAAAGAAATACACAACCCTTCCTCTTCCGTCGTGAATCTTACTCCCCGCGTATGAGCAGCCATCAGCGAAAATAGGTTGAACGCTATTTCCGGCACGTACGCCACATTCAACAATTTGACATTCAGGTCATCTGGGAATACAACAGTCAGTGTGCCATACCCCACAACATCGATCAGATGGTTGTCACCGATCCTGACCTTGTCGTCGCTCAGTCGAATGTCGCTCAAAAGGTCGGCTGAGTGAGTCATATGAAAGGATGCACCACTATCCGCTATCCATTTCTCACCCATGCCTTCACTAAGTTCCTCATCACACGAGTCATCATTCGTACTAAGCATGCATTTCGCAAGGCAACACACAGTCTCACCGCCGTTGTTCTGGCCCTGGGATCCTCCGCTGGACGTCTGCTCTGAAGCCGGGGGGATGCGTGCCTTGCAATCTTTCCAACTGTGCCCGGGCTCCAGGCAACGGATGCATTTCCCCTTAACTTTGTCGTAAGCTGAGGGAGATGATGCTTGTTTGGGGGCGGGGGATCTGCTGCTACCTTCGGTTCTACTCTTGTTTGATTCAGTCCCTCCACCTTTTCCTCCCCTGAAACGTGATTTGCCATTACGATTATTGCTGTTTCCCTGTGTGCTCGACACAAGGGCCTGTCCCACGTTCTTCTTGGGCGCAGGGAGGTTCAGGTGTCGCTGCCGAATGATGCTTTCTATGTCTTTTCGCTCGACATCTTCTCGGTACAAAATGGTCCGTTGTTCCATTTCATAGTCGCTAGTAAGTGTCCTTACTACAGTAGCTTTCTGTTCACATCCCCTACCGACTTTGTCACACCAAGGGAAGCAAGCACTCCAACGACCTTGTCGACACGGCTGAAGAATTTCATAGGCTCTTCGCCCTTTTCCATCCTTATTGCGTCAAAGGCGTCCGACCACTTCACTTGGTCTGCCATAGTTTGAGGCATAAACCATTCTTTCAGCATTTTCCAACCGCCACTCGGCGATTGGGTAGCAAATACCCTGCCTAAGAGTTCGGGGTCAGTCATACTCTCAGTCAAACATGTCCACGCAACCCTAGCTCTTTTGATTTGTTCAGGGCTCAATCCCTGCTCCAAAAAGTAGGTAGTCGTTTTGGTGGTGTCGCCAACCGCAACTTCTATGTCAGTCTCCAAAGAAGCCAAGCACCCACTCCTCGACGCGAAGCCTTCAAACCGTTTTCGCCATACAGGGTAGTGCTCAGGTACTGCGCTGAACTTTGGTACCGCAGACTTTATGCTGCTGAACTCTCTGGGACCAATATTGACATTCGAGGTACCTTCGTACTCCCTATCAGCCTCTGTTTCACCGCGGGGCGGCAAACCCCCTCCGGTATTGACTCCCTCCGTTTCCCGACCGGAGTTGGAGGCGGTCTCGTTCCTCGTACCACCTCTGGTGATCCTTTCCTCCAGCTCTCGAAATCTCTGGTCTTGCTGAGTCATCATTCTCTCCATCAGGTCCATGATCCTGCTGTCGTTCGGCGACGGGGCCTCTTCTCGGCCTCCACCGTCTACGTTCGCCATAGTCAGGCAGTTCGATCAAACTTAGTCGTTAACGTGTTGAAATAGCTCTGCTATGCGAAGGATAATACGCTCCCAACAGCCACACTAGGCTGTGAGCAAGGCACTGCTGTAACACACAGTGTGGAGAAGATAGTTTAAGATGTCTTTATTATGTCGTCCCGGAAAGATGCACGAGGCATAGGCAAGGTGGAAAGGTGGAGTGAACATGAGGCTCAACGCTCCACAGCTCAGCGACAACTCGTCGTCGTCGTACCTCCTCGTGGTAGTGTCTACTCGTACGTATCCATCAGACTACTCGTATATGTAACCGTCAGACTACTCGCATGTAACGGTCACTTGTTGTTGGGCTGTTCGGTGACACAAGATATATCGAACATGGTGCACCTGCATGCAGGCTACCGTCGCGTGCGTCAATGGCTGTGTCGGTGTCTTTCTTGGTGCCTTGGCGATTTGGTGGCGCTGCGGAGTTGTAGACCGACGGACGCATGCCGCGGTAGGGGTTCGGCATATTCTTTGCCTTATAAGGGTGATCACTTGAGGAGCTCTTATACCTCACCCCAAAACTGATTTACTAGCAAAATAAAGGTGCTACTCGATGACCAATCCTACGGCCTAAGCGCAAAATGAAACATTCTGCAAGAAAAAAATGAGATTCCGACGATTTTGGGTTAAGGAGCCTTTAATAGGTCATTCAGAATACGTTTCAGCCAAAAAAAGGTATACCTTATACCTCTATAATCGTAGCACGCTTCGGCGCAACCGCCCGTGGCGAAGAGGATGGTGTAGGCAATCGGCGCTCGTGATAGGGCCGTTCCGGCAATCTAAGCGCGTAACTCTAAGGGCGTACCGTTCGCGGACGGTGCAGCAGAGTGACGCATGCTACGGTAGAGGTGCACCTGCGTACAGGCCATGTTTTTGCCTTCTGAGGGTGGTCACTTGAGGAGCTCTATACCTCTATACCTGCAGTAGTCAAAAACTGTTTTTTTTAAAGAAAAACGCAAGTGCTACCCGATGAGCACTACCATGACGTAACGGTACAATGAAAACTAATGCAACACAAGAAAGTCCGACGACTTTGATTTAAGGGGCCTAATCATCCATAAAACCATTTCAGTCAAAAAACGGGATACCTCTATCATAGCACGCAGCAGGTAGGCGTGCTGTCGGCGTCCAATGGCGAGGTCGCAGCAGGCCAGCTGATTGCGGTCCAAGCTTTTGACCCCCTCCAATGTTGGGGGTCTCGAAGACCGCGAATGGTAGACGCGGAGGGTGGATCATGCGGACTTCGTTGTGGCCAAGCCTTGTAGCAGCGTTGGGCTGAGTTGTTCTAGGCCGATTCAATGTGTGGTCGATCCGCGTGTTATGAAGTAGGCAAGAGCAACGCCGCCCATTGATGCAATGGTGGTACGAACTGGCGACTATCTTGTTGATGCGGTCATAGATGGCGCGCGGGAGATCTCTCGGATAAACTGTATTCCGTTTTCGGAAATATGGGCGTGGCGGGGCACCCCCAAAGAGGCATGTATGCACTGGTTGATGAGGATGTCGGCGGTGCTCGTGGCGGTGAGTTAGGCTCCTATCGCGGTGTACAAACCGGCGCGGCGGCTGGAGCGGTCGGCGAGTAGGAGGGTGTAGGTGTTGCCTCGTGGGGTAAGAGGCAACGGCCAGGAGTAGCCAACGTTGCCGGCGATGTCGGGGCCGTTTGGTAGCGACAACGAAATTATAGGGCCAGCGGGTTGTTTGTCGCAAAGCGTTTCCCGCATGACACTTGAGATAACGGATGATCTACCAGGTGGTGTGGAGACAATCACACCAATTCTACGAAAAAACAAAACTCGTGAGCATGCTGAGCGCTAAGCGAATTTCCCGCGGGGTAAGTCGTGATTTTCGTGGCAAAAATGACGTGTGCTACGATAGAGGTAGCACTTTTTCTCGGAAACATTTTCTGAATGACCTCTTAAAGGCTTCTTAGCCCAAAATCGTCGGAAAGTTCCGAATTTTTTCTTTGCAATATTTTTCCTTGTATACTTACTGTAGGGCCCACGGCATTGCTCATCGGTGTCACTTTTTAATTTCCCTCCAAATCAATTTCTGGGTGACGTATAGAGCTCCTATACTATAATCAAGTGACCATACCACCCTCAGAAAATGGCCTGTATGCAGGTGCACCTGCATGCAGGCTACCGTACCACGCGTCAGGTGTGTAAACGTCAAGCGCGTAGCAGTGTCAGAACGTAGACGCGCGGGCGTATGGAGGTCGAGGGCGTACGATTGTCCCAGGTAGGTGTCGGAAGGCTTGGGCAGCTGTCGAACTACAGCAGGCGGGCGTTGTCGTCACCGGTGGTGAGAAATTGACCAACAACAGGAAGATAAAATACTGTCGGGAAGCTGTGGGCGGCGAAACGACGGCAGGAAATCCAGAACATCGTCCCGTGAAAATGCAGTTTTTTTTTTAAAATCCTCGACATGTGAACATGCAAACGAGAATACTCGCGCCTCGAACCGGCGGTGGGTCGACGCGCTGAGGCAGGTGCAACTTCGCACGGGTTACACGTACGTATTACTTTTGCTGTCCAAGCCGAGAAAAGGCTAGGTTCACATGGGTGTCTGGGGAGAGCAGTACACGCGTGGTGCGTTTGACTACCTGCGCATTGTTGCTTGGGCCGGAATTTCGTAGTTTGTATAGCGGTTGAGTCGTTCTTCAGTGCTTTTTTCTTGTTTCGATTGAACTACAGTACTGAGTTTACTAGAACAACAGCCCGGATCGGCATTTGACCAAATGGGACGTTGTGTTCCCGAGAGCTCTTGGACGAACAAGAGTTGACATTTGTCGAAACGCAACGAACGGATGATAAGCGAGGAGATGCACTCCTGAATGCATTGCCCCGTCACGGAATACACTTGTTCCCTTACTTTGAGATACTCAAGTGTTTCCGTATGCGTGTTCTTCACAATAAACCGTTCTTTCTATCCGTCGACATCCAGCACACCCAGGGCTCGTGCCGATTCTTCATCCTAGCGAGAGATATACAAGCTGCTAAACCACGACAAAGATGTTCTACGTTGTAATGCGGTAAGAAGAGTAGACAATGCACTGCCATGTATAATACGACAGACACGACATACACATGTCAGCAATCCAGGTGCGTCGTAAGAGAAAAAACACGAAATAAAAAAAGAAAAGTATACACAAAAAAAGAAAAAAGTGTACGATAGAACGACCGCGTTTGTTAGACCGGGTCAAATATCCATATTGTTGCTTGGACCCCCCCCCCACGGTGCACCTATATATATATTTTATAGGTTTATAGGTTGGGTTGGCGTCGGTTGACAACGACGCTGTAAAACACGCCTTTCACTGCGTGAGCTCGACAACCAGGGTACCGTTTTTGTTTTTTTCGGCGGTCACCCATGCTGGCGGTCTTGTTAGATCATTTGTGTGGGGTTGATAACCTCATCTCCGCACAAGGGGAATTATCGTATCACATAGTGTGTATATGGTAAGGCATCCATGAGGCAGATACGTAGTGATACCCATTGCTGTCTCTGGAAGTGGCCACACCAGAAATTAAATCAATTCATTGGAGGCTGTCGTCCATATGCAAGTCCGCCTCACAGGCGGTTCTTAGCAGGATCCAGCTCACCCTCCGTTTTGTTTTTTTAATCCCATTTATTATCTTCGCCCTTCTTTTCTCTCTCCCTCTTTAGTCGTAACTCAGATCTGGGGTCACTAAGTAGGCTCTCCCCCCCCCACTCCCCACTACGGTACGTGCCTTGCGTTTTTATCGCGAGAAGATTTCAGCACTTTCTTCCCTCGTCGACTTGCGTCGGATTCCGCCTACCCACGCCACGAAGGCGCTCTCAGCAATTGGTTCTTTTTAATTTTTTCAAATCAAGTAAAAATCTCACCACGGTGGGATTCGAACTTGGATACCAATGCTATTAGCCTTTGAAGCTGACCACTAGTCTACCGGGGCGACCGGCTCCATGCGACTCGCCCAGTACCTCACGGGGCGCTTCGCGCTTGGTGCAAGCAATGTCTGCCTGGTTGGTGAAAGCCCAACGTGCTCCGTCCCGGCATTGTAGGGATGCGAGGGTCTATGGTCATACGACTACGGCCGTGCACGATATGAGCACCCCCCCCCCTCTAGACGCCAGCGATAGCCGACTCTCGTGGTCGTGTCTAGTCGACGGGTCAAGACAGATTTTGTCAAGACCAAAATCAGGCACAGCTAGATGCTCACGAAAATTTAGCCAGCAGACTTTCTATTATAAACTATATATACTCGTAACACCGAGCGAGCTGTCGGGGAAACAATACACAGGAAAGAGCACAAGACAAGCAGATTTATCGAAAGACAGTCACAATGATTCTTGATTATGATAAATATTCAGAAAAAATATATATTCATGTCGAATAATCAAGGTTTGGTGATGATTATTCGTACGAATCAAGCGTGGAAACGAACAAATCAACACCTCGAGTGAATACGGCATTTTGGACAGGGAGCGGGATTTTTCGCCGAGCTTACCGAGCAGACCCACGAGACCTCCCAGGGGGCGGGCAGTGACATGTGCCAAGGCACCGCCGCGAGCGCGCGGTCGTGGCTTTCTTGAGGCCGGATGTTCGCCCGGCGGCGAGAAGCGGACAAAACCCGCGGCCAGAAAACCACGGTCAGAAAATCACGGTCAGGAAACCAAGGTCAGAAAACCACGGCCAAGAAAATATTGAGGTATTTCTGAGCCGAAACCGAAACTGAACCCTAAAGGGATTTATAATTATCTGTGCGTTGTTAGTTTGTTTCCGTACGGCGCCCATTGCTTTGCAGGTCGAGTGCTACTGCTACGANGGGATGCGAGGGTCTATGGTCATACGACTACGGCCGTGCACGATATGAGCACACCCCCCCCCCCCCACGGTGCACACTACAAACCAACTGATGGTTCACCATGGCTTCACCCGTAAACACCCCGCCATGCAAAAACCCATGCCGCACATAGTCGATAGGTGAACCCATGCAGTACACTACGGTTTACCACAGGGTGTCACGGAGAGCGCACTTCACGGGCTGGCCCATGAGCGACCCCATAGTTTTACCACGGACGCCCCGTGGCATACACCACAGGGACGGGGCGAATCGTGGAGTGCACTGACTCGTGCTCCGATAGAGGTACAAGGTATACCTTTTTTTGGCTGAAACGATTTCTGACGGGGCTCCTTAACCCAAAAATCGTCGGATTTGCATTATTGTGTTGCGATATGTTTGTTGAATAATTAGGGTCATTCTTATCGGAGGCATACATTTCCAAAACTTCCAATATTGTTTTCGCGCAATTTTCTGTATTTCCATTTTTTTTTCTCCATTTTTTTTGTTCTTCCATTTAGGGCCCGTTTTAACGAAGAAGAAAAAAAACAATTTGAAAAAAAAAATTCAAATCCGCTTTTCATTGGTCAACACACGCACCAGCACCAAATATAAGGATCTTGGGGCATAATATTTGGTGCTGGTGCGTGTGTTGACCAATGAAAAGCGAATTTGAATTTTATTTTTTCCAAATTGAATTTATTTTATACGCGTTAATTCGGGCCCTTATTGGAACGCGAAGCCTTCCAAACATTTTGCCCTCTCAAGAATTTCCAATATTTCCAGTGTTTCCTCTTTTCTCTCTTTTTTTTTTTTTTTTTGGAAACAAATATGGGAAATATTGGAAAAAAAAGGGTGCTCGATAAGAGCGACCCTTTTTTTTTTTTTTTTTTTTGGAAACAAATATGGGAAATATTGGAAAAAAAAGGGTGCTCGATAAGAGCGACCCTTATTCCATGGGATTGTTAAATCGGGTATATAGCACCTTTATTTTCCTCCAAAAAACGTTTTTTGGGTAAGGTATAAGGCTCTTCAAGCGAGGAAGGAGCCCCTGAAAAATCCTGGTGCACCACCGTACCATGACAAAACGCCGTGGGTTCCCCACCACACCATTATTATCTCGGGGTGACCGATTGATGGTTTCGTCCCATGGAATGTTTCCTTGGGGGATGTCCCACGAGACCACCTATGGGACGTACCGTGGTATATCCCGTTGAACGAACGTGTGTCATGGGTTAGCACGGACTATCACGACAGGAGATGACGTATCGTGGGTTGCCACATGGAATCAGCGTCGGCCATGGGACGTACCGTGGTATATGCCCATGGAACGTGACGTGTCATGGGTTACCATGGCACACCACGAAGAAGACAACGTATTGTGGGGTGCCACATGGAGCTAATGCCTGCCATTGCATCATGGCCCTCCTTGGGGAACTCCACGGTGTGTTCCATGATATGCCATGGGGTACGCTGTAGTATTCGCATTTCGTCCGGTAGGATATTTCTAAGAATTTTCCAGGTCACCAATAGTGTAGTCGGGTTTGGGGTTAGGGTTAGGGTTCGGGTTAGGGGTTGTACGCCCGTACATTTATCCAACATGTTACCGGACGATTTGTTAATAGTCCTCGGGGTACGTCTGTTCGTATATAAAGGATAAACCACTGAGCCACTCAGTCAGCAGGTCAAGGGTTCGAGACCGACCGAAGTCGTACTTCAACTTTGTTGGGTAGAAACAGTGGAAATCAAGTGGAGTGACCCACACGGCGAAAGAACACTCGACCAGAGGGTCGGCAGTGGAGCAGACCACTACACAACAAGGGAAGCCACGACTAGAAAAAAAGAAAATACAATAATACAGGATTGTATGTTGTGTAAAGGAAAAAAACAGGCGCTGATTAAGGGCTTGATCAAGCCCGGAGGGTGCTATCGGTGGGAGGCTGTATCGAGCCCAAAGGTACCTCTTTTGTTATTTCATAAAGGTTTCACCACTGAGCCACTGAGTCAGGACTGAATGAGGGGCTCAATTGTTTATCCTTTATACACGAACAACACTGTGGGACACATACACGCATTCCATGGCATGCGCCACATGGAATATATACCATGGGGTGCCCCATGGTGCACCGTTAGGCACACAACGGGAGTACCGTGGGTTAACCCATGCATGGTGTGCCCCGAATGGGGCCATAACGATGTGGTATAGCGTGTATACCAGCGCGTAGCTGGTGCATACGCGATCAGACACACTTGCCGATAACCGGACAAGATACAGCCTGAATTTGAGAGTGAGCGCTTAAGTCGCTGTGAGGCAAACTTGTATGAACGCTTCAATAAAAGAGAAGATAGTGTTGGCGACTCCAGGCCAATGTATGTGCTCCAAAGCGAGGCTGATAATGAGCAAAAGAAGAGTGAGAGAGTGCGCGTGCAAACGCTCCTGTTCCCTTGCCGATCTTGATGATCGCAACAAGCAACATGCACTACGATCTTGCATCTCAAAACAGCCTCATGCACTTCCTACGATATCATACGCCAGACAACGCAAGAACAATCGTGACCGATCTCGTACGCAGTACGCAGTCTATATACGGTAATATATAATGTACCCCACAGAATAACCAAACCACACACGACAGCTTATCCATTATCCCGCTTTATATCTGTTTATTTGGCGGAAGTTTGTCCCACACTTAGATTCTGAGCAACTAAACCACTTATGATATAGTAGACACCAGGTACGACAATGCATAAGTTGTCCTTCATACCTTCACTGGCTTGAAAATGAACTCTGATTGGCCACTACTGGATATTCCGAGGATCCAACTCTTGAACATAAACTAGGCATACTACAGATAATGACTCCGTGTTATCGAGTGACGACTAAATGATGACTTACCAACAAGGGTCATATATAATATGGGGTGTCCAAGTAATGTACATCACCGTACCGGATGGGCCCATCCCGCCGACATGTTATCAGCCTCGCACCCCGCAGTGCACCTCACCCCCCGAGTGAAACGCCTCACAGAGTTGGACGTGTTGTTGCTCAAACCGTGAAGTGTCAACGCCGCCAGCGGTATACTGGCACGTGTCCGCGCGGTCAAGTACGGAAATTCAGCAGTCTCACCGCCCGGGGCCTCCTTCCCCTCTGGCAAGCGTGGTGTCGGTGTATCCTTGGCTGCCTCCCACAGCACAGCCTTCTCTTCGGGATACGCGTGGTGCACGCCCTGTGCTCTTCGCACACAGAGGCGTAGCTCGATGGGGCCGCCCCGCGTGTCATCATTGTTAAGACACCGCGGTGGTCGGGCCGCGGGTCGTGTACCCAACGCACGTCGCCGTCATCGTTAGCGTTGTGGGTCCACCGTGAACCACCACCCCGCCGTTATTCCAGCGTGGGATTCGCAGCGAAGGTCTCTGATCGACATGACGAGGTGGATAAGAACACCCGGTAGGAGCATG
Organism: Saccharina japonica; assembly: GCA_008828725.1. Classification (NCBI taxonomy): domain Eukaryota; class Phaeophyceae; order Laminariales; family Laminariaceae; genus Saccharina; species Saccharina japonica. Next base: position 105,776 of record MEHQ01004065.1, read on the forward strand.
TACGCCTCGTCTATCCGTGTCATGCGGGGCTTGCAGTACCGGTACCCGGCGTATAGCATCAGTCAGCTGTGGCAGCGGTGGGTTTTGTTCTTCATAGGCCAGCGTTGGTTCTCAATCTCGGCTTTAGTTCGAAGGGGAAAAAGGGAGTAGTACTGGTAGAGCACTACCGCAAGCTAGGAACGCCCACAGCCAACGAAACGTTCGACGGATAATTTGAAAAGGAAACCAACGCGTGGGCAGAGTCGAACGTAGATGTGTCAGAAGGGGAAGAGAGTGGTTCAGAAGGGATACAGGGAGAGTTCACTACTAGGGAAGAAGTAAATAAGTGTGTAGCTAAACTAAAGAATAGGAAGGCAGCAAAAACAGACCAAATAGTGAATGCATTTATGAAGTACGGGGGAGAAGGAATGCTTACCGTAATGGTTAAGTTGTATAACTGGATATGGGAAAATGAGTACGCACCTAAGAGGTGGAGAGAAGGAGTAGTAGTAAAAGGAGATAAGGCTGACCCGGGTAAGTATAGGGGGATAACGTTACTAATCACTGTAGGTACAACATTTTGAAAGATTTTGAACGATAGAATGGGAACAATGATTGATGGAGGAGGAAGAAAAAATTAGCGAAGGGCAAGCAGGATTTAGGCCAAACCGTAGTTGCGTAGACCATGTGTACACATTAGGTAAGATAATCCAAGGTAGGAAAGACGCGGGGCTAACAACGTACTGTTTCTTTCTTAATATACAGAAGGCCTACGACACAGTATGAAGAAACGGACTGTGGAAAATGTTGTGGGAAGTAGGGATCAGAGGGAAAATGTGGAGAATTATGAAGACGACGGAATGTGCGAGAAGTGCTGTGATGCTGGACGGGGAAATATCGAAGTACGTTGATATCCTACAAGGAGTTGCACAGGGATGAACGCTATCACCTAACCTATTCAATCAAGGTATACATTAATGACATGATAGTAGCAGTAGAAGCAGCATCGCAGGGGGTCACGGTGGGGGAAGATACGGTGTCGGGATTGATGTTTGCGGATGATTTCGTCAGCATATCAGAAACACCCGAAGGACTGCAGAAACAAATAGAGAAGGCACCACTAGACTAGAGTACACTAGGAAATGGAGAGTGACGGCGAACGTTAAACAGTGCGCAGTAGTTGTATGTAACGAAGATAAGGAGAGTCCGGTAACTTTTAAGTGGAAGTGGGGAGAAGATGAAATAGCGATCGTAGACCAGTATACATACCTTGGCGTAGAGATCTCAAAAGACTGCTCTTGGGATGCACACGAACAAAAATAGTAGGCAAGGGTAAAGCACACGTAGGCAAGATGGAAGCGATCCTACCAGACTCGCACCTTGACACTAGAATTAAGATGTGTATCCTGATGAATGTGATTGTACCAAAACTAGAGTATGCAGGAGAACTATGGGAAGGGAACGCGAAGCTCGTAAAGCAGCCGGAAACAGTACGGATCTCGGATGCAATTAAACCTGTATTGTGTTTGTTTAAGAACACATGAGTTGCCATTGGCGGGAGTTTCTGACGGAGGCGTATTCTGGGGATCATGTTCGGCCTACGTTACAAACGTATTTGAACCAAGAGCTTGATCAAGTTAGATCAAACGATACCTCTGGCTTTGATGCTCATATATCCCCCTCCCCTCTATGGTCATAGACTACGGCCGTGCACAACATGAGTACACCCCCCCCCTCCCAACCCTCACCCTCAACGACTCGCCCAATACCTCACGGGCTTCGCGCTTGGTGCAAGCAATGTCTGCCTGGTTGGTGAAAACCCAACGTGCTCCGTCCCGGCATTGTAGGGATGCGAGGGTCTATGGTCATACGACTACGGCCGTGCACGAATGAGTACACCCCCCCCCCCCCTCCCATTCTGTCTCAGGAAGTGGCCACACCAAAAATTAATTAACTCATTGAAGCTGCTCCATAGCAAGTCGCCTCAAGAGCGGTTCTTAGTAGGATGCAGCTCACCCTTCATGCGACTCGCCCAACACCTCACGGCGCTTCGCGCTTGGTGCTAGCAATGTCTGCCTGGTGGTGAAACCCGACATGCTCCGTCCCGGCATTGTAGGGATGCGAGGGTCTATGGCCATACGACTAGGCCATGCATGAAAATGAAGTACACCCCCCCCCTGGCAACATATTCTACTTTGCTGTGCTGCATGCTACTGTCTCCGTGATACAAAACCCTGCAAGGATGCCCGTCCCAAGATGGTCCTTCGTCCTTCGACCTCCCTCCCCCCCCCTCTGCCACCCCCCACCCCACCGCCACCCACCCCCACTTCTGTCTCCACCACCTCCCCCAATGAACCACTTCGCTGCAGTCGGCAAAGTCGCGCGACATAATTGGAGACTTCAAA
>MEHQ01002753.1:0-25730 GCA_008828725.1 Saccharina japonica
TGTCCTGCCGACGACGCCACGTGTGATATGACTGGGTGAGACACAGAGTATCCCCTTGCAGGTTTGTCTATTAAGCATCCTTGGTGTTACTCACTTTCCGTAGAGTCAAGCGTAGAAGAGAAGCAGCTTATATTAATCCCCGAGCCAGATGACATCTGCTCGGGATGGGCTTCAAGTATGGCCCACAGATATTATAAATACCCCGAATACCGAATACGAATGCCATCCAAGTTATACGAAAACGGATCAATTACCTATGCAGAGGTAATTACCGGCCTTCCTAGCCCATACCATTACATGACCCTTTTAGAACTGCAGTCCCGTTTTGGGAACAAAACACTCTAATTCTAAGTAATGTGTCCCCAAAACGGGACTCTAGTCCTATAAGGGTTACTATACCAGGTACCAAGTAGATTGTAGGTTGTTGTGTGTGGTTTTTTTTGTCGGTTTTTGTTTTTATGCTTAAACGCCGAGGACCAACGCCCAAACGGGTAGGGTGGATCGTAAATGATCCGAGTCTGGCGGGGAGGCTTCTTGGCCTGGGTTTTTGTTAGTGGATGAGCTGCGGCAAGTTCCACACTACCCGGAGAGTTTACTCTTCGGGTGGCTATCCCCACCGCACCGGGCCCCTTCGGGGGTCAGGTCGGGTCAACATGCTCAAGTCTCCGGAGTCGTAGACAGCAAGGGCTGATACCTCCGAGGGGGCATGTGTGTGTGTGTTCTTCACATTAAACCTTCCTTTCTACCCGTCGACATCCAGCACACCCAGTGTCCGTGCCGATTCTTCATCCTAAAAAGGTACCAGTTCTGTGGTCACAAAACTACGACCACAGAGATACTACCTCAGTGCAGTAAGCAGAGCAGACAATGCAAGCCATATACGACAGGCAAGACCTACCCTGCTAGCAATCCAGGTGCATGCAAGAGAAAAAAAAGAAAAAAGAAAAAAGCGAAAAGAAAAAATAATAAAAAGTAAATATACTGAAGCAAATCAATAATCAAGCAACCAAAATAAAAAGCATGACAAAAAAAGAAAGAAAGTGTCGTGCTTCTCCCAGAGGAGATGCGACCTCCAATAAAAAACCAAATGAAATGAAAGAAAATAAAATGGACCGAAACAGCGCCAACAGAGCAAGACTGAGAACGACAGGATAGGACAGCCAGCCGGAGCACAGCAAGAGCCAGCCGAGGCAGGTTTGTGCCCATAGTACAGGCAGGTTCTACCAGCTAGTCGGTCTGGCACCTACTCTGTTTGCCGTCTCTTTCCTGCTTTCGTCCGTCCTGGTTTCCCTATGACCCCCCACCCTCCGTCTCCCTTCCCTTGGGCGCCACCCATACAACGGGTACGTGGCACTTCCAACTCAATTCCGTTCCGTTCTCGTGTTATCCCTTCTTCCCCTCGCCGCCTCGGCAAAGTTTTTGCTTTGGCATGGCCCATAGCGAGGGGGGGGGTCTTTCTAGCGAGCAAGGCTAGGCTCACCCTCAAGCGGACCGATACCTTCTTGCTGCTGCGCACCCGCCGCGAAGCGTGTGCAGCGGTAGAGTTGGATCGGCACTGGTGCGTTAGGCGCAAAGTTCAGATGCACGGGCCTTTTTGGCCGTCGGTGTAGACAGCAATGTCCATCTCACTTTTGTGCGCGGAGGCAGACGCCATCAGAAAGGTGGACGGACACTATGTACACGGCCCTAGGTGTGTTTGCTAGAGGGAGCTGTACTGTCTCAGTAACCTGGCTTCGCCATCAAAGGAGGAGGGAGCGTGTGGCGACGAGCTGTTGTTGGACTGGTCAATCCCTTCAGCGCGAGAATTTTTATTTTCCAGACCAAGCACCCTGAGTGCAACGAGGGAGAAAGCGAGGAGCCGACTGGGAAGGACAACAACGAGAGCGAGTACGGACGGAGCAGGTCGAGTGTGGTCGTGCTAGGACTGGCCAAGTGGCACCGGAGCGGCGCGCCGGATCACAGCAGCACGCCGCAGCAGCAGCAGCACAGCAGCGCGGAGCAGCCATCCGGAGCACGGACGACATCGACCGGACAATCATTTTTGTTTTTTTCGTTTTTTCCCCTGAATTTCGTTGTTGGGTCTGTGTGGATGACGTCACTGGTTTTGTAGAGAGACGCGGCAGAGATGGCGCGGACACCCCGGGTGCCTTCATTGTGTGCCTGATCGTGGAAGACCCCTTCAATGTGGAACGATTCCTAATCAGTGTCGATGTTTATAATGCTGTGCCTAACACAGACGTTCAGGATAGATTCGGGCAATTGTCAATTGACGTGATGCTTTGGTTGGCTGTTCTTTTTCACTGTGTGCCCGCGGACTGCTCATTCCGGCAGCACTTCAGACAGCAGCTGCGTGCTCCATCTTGTTCCCACGCCTACCGTGTGTTTTTGTACAGACAGCACTTCAGACAGTAGTTACGCTGTAGTCGGCAAATTCATTGGTAAAGAGTGGAGGGGGGGGGGGGGGGGACGATGCTGCTGTAGTCGAATGGAGATTGCGGGCGTGTAGTTCAGTTTTGGACACGCATAACATGCTGTAGGGATTTTAGGTGTACCTCTTCGGACTTGTGTATCCTTTCCCTGCTAAGTGTACGTGTTCTTTAGGATTCTCTGATGGCTCTAGCACTTTTGTGACCACGGGCCGTGATCTTGCTAGATCAGACTATAGGGATTAGCAACTGAAACGAGTTTAATGTGAAGATAACAACAACAACAACAACACACGAGAGTCCCGGAAAGAGAACGGGGAATGACAAAACCAAAATGAATACGTACGTAGCTAAGCCACCAAAGAAAGTCCTAGGACAAATACGGAAGGCGGAGAAACAAAGGCAAAAGCGATCACGGTAACATAAATAAGTGAAACAAAGTAAACGAAGCAAATGATGCGAGGGGTTGTAGCATCGCTGTCGTGCCCCCCTTGAGAAGCAACAACAGGCAATACAACAAGCAAAAAGAAAAATGAAAAAAAGAAAAATAAGAAAAAAAATCAAACAAACAAACAAAGGGAAAGAAAGACCACCAGAAACAGTGCCGCGTTCGAAGCGGCTACAGAGGTGCGCGGCACGGGTAGTCTAGGTGGGACTTACTAGTCAGCCTGGTACCTTGCTACCCTGTCGGCTGTTTCCCTCCTGCTCTCATCAGCCGCGGTTTCCGTACGACTGTTGCCCCCCCCCTTCCCATTCCCTTTTGCACCCCCCGCAACGGATGCGTGGCGCTGTCTACTCAGTTCCGCCTCTACCTTGTGCCACCGGATCATGAACTGTTCAGCCGCTTCGAGGACCCCCCTGTGCCACTTGCCCACTTTAGTTGCTGCAATGGTCCATACTGCGGTCTCTACTCCAAACACCAACGGGACCTGTGCCGTGGACCCCTTGGAGGCTTGAAACACCTTGAGGTCTTCAGCAAGGCATTTCTGCCAGGACTTTGGTTGTCCGCCCGGTCTGCGTCCCTCCCCACCCGTCATGGTCCCGAACATAATCCGACTGGGTAGTCGCCCCTTGGGTTGCCGTGCCACGGCTCCCGCAAAGAACAGACGCCGTTTACGGATTGTCGTTTCGATGCTCTCGCATCGTGTCTGCTTGAGAGCCTTTGCGTACGAGAGGGTCCTATAGTCGCCACGCTGCCGACGCTGGAAGCCAATGACACGCAGGAGGATTTGGTGGTGTGCCGAGCGGAGTCTGGCGAAGTGTTGTGCACCGAGGGTCCACGTCATACATCCGTACAGCAGGGTCTCAATCACCTCGGCCTTCAACATGCGGATTTTCAGACTAAGTCGAGCCGTCTTCATGTCGTACAACTCTGGTCCGAACCGTTTGAAGCACGCCCACATGAGACGGATCCGTCGTTCGATTTCGAGTGAGAGGTCAGCGTTTTCGTGGATAATGCCGCCGAGGTACAAGAACTGGCTCGTCTGTCTATACCTCTGACCAGCTGCTTCGATGACGAGCGGCGGAGGAGGGGGTGTCTGGTCCCGTGTTCGTAAGATCATCGTTTCCGTTTTCTTTTCTGACACCGTGAGGCCTGCTGCTTCGAAGACAGTCACGATGATGGAGTGAATTGACACACGACACGAAGTGAGACGTGGAAGTGTGGAGGGCGTACGCTTTATTTTGACCCATCCGCCGAAGGATAAAAATAAAATAAAATAAAATAAACGTTTAAACACTTCGTGCAGTTCAATCACGCACCAACACTCGGAAAAATAAACGAACGAAAAACCGGGGCTGTTATCCGATCCCCTGGGCATCCCCGGAAATGTTCCAGATGGATCCCTGTGCGTCATGTATAACGTATTTACAATTCTCTTGGACGCTGTTATTGAATGTGTCTGCGCATCATGCAATGTCCCACGACACCTTCAACAGTCACGGTGGCTCGTGCACGTCCCGTGAATTTCCGTGGGGGGTGCTTACAAAAGTCCCGTGAATTCTCGTGGTGGCTGCTTCCCGCGGGAAGATTTCCCGTGGTGGCTTATTACTGCGGGAAATCCCGTGGTGGCCGGTTCCCGCGGGAATAATTCCCGTGTTGGTCGGTTCCCGTCCAAAAAATCCCGTGAGTTCTCGTGGTGGCTAGTTCCCGCGGGAAGGGTTCCCGTGGAGGTCAGTTCCCGTCCAAAAAACAACGTGTGTGTGTGTGTGTGTTCTTCACATTAAACCTTCCTTTCTACCCGTCGACATCCAGCACACCCAGTGTCCGTGCCGATTCTTCATCCTAAAAAGGTACCAGTTCTGTGGTCACAAAACTACGACACAGAGATACTACACTCAGTGCAGTAAGCAGAGCAGACAATGCAACGCCATATACGACAGGCAAGACCTACCCTGCTAGCAATCCAGGTGCATGCAAGAGAAAAAAAGAGAAAAAAGAAAAAAGCGAAAAGAAAAAATAATAAAAAGTAAATATACTGAAGCAAATCAATAATCAAGCAACCAAATAAAAAGCATGACAAAAAAAGAAAGAAAGTGTCGTGCTTCTCCCAGAGGAGATGCGACCTCCAATAAAAAACCAAATGAAATGAAAGAAAATAAAATGGACCGAAACAGCGCCAACAGAGCAAGACTGAGAACGACAGGATAGGACAGCCAGCCGGAGCACACCGAAGGCCAGCCGAGGCAGGTTTGTGCCCATAGTACAGGCAGGTTCTACCAGCTAGTCGGTCTGGCACCTACTCTGTTTGCCGTCTCTTTCCTGCTTTCGTCCGTCCTGGTTTCCCTATGACCCCCCCCACCCTCCGTCTCCCTTCCCTTGGGCGCCACCCATACAACGGGTACGTGGCACTTCCAACTCAATTCCGTTTCGTTCTCGTGTAACACACGAGAGTCCCGGAAAGAGAACGGGGAATGACAAAACCAAAATGAATACGTACGTAGCTAAGCCACCAAAGAAAGTCCTAGGACAAATACGGACGGCGGAGAAACAAAGGCAAAAGCGATCACGGTAACATAAATAAGTGAAACAAAGTAAACGAAGCAAATGATGCGAGGGGTTGTAGCATCGCTGTCGTGCCCCCCTTGAGAAGCAACAACAGGCAATACAACAAGCAAAAAGAAAAATGAAAAAAAGAAAAATAAGAAAAAAAATCAAACAAACAAAGGGAAAGAAAGACCACCAGAAACAGTGCCGCGTTCGAAGCGGCTACAGAGGTGCGCGGCACGGGTAGTCTAGGTGGGACTTACTAGTCAGCCTGGTACCTTGCTACCCTGTCGGCTGTTTCCCTCCTGCTCTCATCAGCCGCGGTTTCCGTACGACTGTTGCCCCCCCCCTTCCCATTCCCTTTTGCACCCCCCGCAGCGGAACGTGCATTCCTGTGGTGGCTAGTTCCCGCGGGAAAAGTTCCCGAGATGAAAAGCCGTTCCCTAGGAAGGCCCTGCTAATTTAGAAAGCGTCCAGCGATCACAGTCAGTGCTCCGATGTTTTTCCATTCTGACCACTTTAGATAGTTTTATCAAGTGTCGAAAAAAACATGTTCGGGACGCCCTCGTCGTACGAGTAGTGACCTTTAAACTACAGCAGTATACCTATATATTTACAGTGTGTTTCATGTCTTCAGCTGTTTCCACATTCAAATATTGTTGCAACGACACTCACTCACCCACTAAATGACAGTAGTAGTGGACAAACGAGGGGTGGACAAAGGGTGATAGTGGATCTTTAGAATGGGGGTTTTGTCTTGGTAGTAGTAATGTGACCCTGAGATCGAACCCTAACCCTAACCCTAACCCGAACCCTATTAAAAACACTGTTAGTGGATCTTCCTAAGGTAGCTAATTAGGCACTCTGATTGGCCAAGCAAGCACTGACCACTGGCATAGGGTTCGGGTTAGGGTTAGGGTAATGGCAAACTTCGGGGTTGAATCGGTCACACGACTGAGAACTGGTGAAACTATCGTCTTCTTGTGATGTTCGGGCAGTTGCCAATGCCAACACCACGACCCTTATCCGTTAGACTGAACTCGAAGAAACTCGACGAGGGGGTTGAAACGTTGAAACCGCGAGGTTTTCTGAAGCTATCATATACATATATATCATCGTTGTTGATGTCGTTTGCACATCGCTTACTTGTTCGTGCCAGCTCAACCTGTGTGAGAACGGTGTTTCGGCAACAGCAATCGCACTTCTGGACAAACCGTGGTCACAGGTGGGTGCCCTCTATTCCCTCTATTAGCCTTCAATCCTACCGCTCGGCATTCTGCCCTCCCCGACGAGTTTGTCTGACTTTTGATACCTCGGCCATTCACCCTTTCGACGAGGGGAGTAGACTCCACGCACTCAGAAAATAGGTCAACATATGTTTTTTAATGTACTACGAGTAAGCAATACGAACAAGCAGACATTACGTACGACGTACAGAAGTAGTGTTGTTGTTGTTGTTGTTGTTGTTGTTGTTGTTGTCTTCACATTAAAAACCGTGCCGGTCTCTCTATCCAGTACCTCCATCTGTCCGTACTAATCCAACACTTGACACGGTCGATTCCCGTGGTCACAGGCTAACTTACCCAAAAAAGGTATACTGAAATAAAAGTGGAACCCGAAGGGTCCGCAAAGCGATCAAAGCCAGTCAAAAACAGATAGTCTGGAGCCCTCCGCTCCCCTCTACACGCTATGTGAAGGTAAAAAATAAAAATGGAAAAGTCAACATCACCAATCGGGGGTACACGCCCCCTGATTCTATCTTGGTGCCCCTATAATGCCGGGGTGTTCCGTGCCGGGTTCACGCCGGTCAGGCAAACAAATCGAGTCCTCCACCCCGATTATAAACGCAGACATGATACGGGGGAAGGGAACTATGGTCCCGTGTGACTGATGTACCCCCGGCCTGCGAGCAGTGTAACTGCAAAAGGTCAAAAGCAACGAAGGGAAAAAGACGAAGACGAAGACAAAGAGACAAGTCAAAAGTACAAGCAAACACTCACACAGACAAGACCGCAGAGACAACACATTGACACGTCATCCCGAGGGGGTGGTGCAATGGTGCGGCGGTGGGGGGGAGGGGGGAAAATAACAAAACAAACAAACAAACAAACAAACAGTCCAGGACAGTCAATCCGGCACATATCGCGCCACTCGGTCCGCCATTTCTCGCTTGTTTCCTTCCCTCGCCGACACACATACATATATAGGAAGGCTAAAAGTATTAATAGGATATATGTATGATACGTGTACTCGTAGAACATGCACGTTTAGGCTCATATAATATGTGCCATCATAATATTTAATATTGCCTGCTGGCGACCACCTCGAACGTCATGATGTGTATATATGTATTTATACGTGCATATGAATATTATGTTTATTTGAAAATAATGTCTGGGTGCTGGGTGAATTTTACCAAGCGATGGCCTGCGTTAGGGAATTAGGGGGATACCATGTACACCTGGTATGCTGACACTGCTGCAAAACAAACTGTCTTCCTTTGCTGTGTGGTTTCCACTTCCGAGCAACACGATGATTTAAAAACAACAGAGATTCGAGCCCCAGCGCCACAACATGGAGGGCATACAGCTCACAGCAGCTCACTGCTTTGTGTAACAACTATTTTATAGGGTCATTTTCGCAGTCAACCTGGCGTGCACGGCAACGCCTGGTCATGTAACGGGGGTAGACAGGTGGTGAAGACACATACATGTTAAATCTTGTATGTTATATGATATATGCCTGCAGCCGGCCAGTCGATAGTTCGCAAATCGTACCTCGCTATAGTTTAGGTTCGAAAGTCGAAGTGGAAGTTAGTCGATTCCAACGTATCATCCCTTCCTTGCAGCAGCAGTAGTATTATATATTATAGTACGCGACAGATCAGATGTAATAATCTGATAATTAAGAACTTGAGACAAGCATTTCGGGGAAATAGTGGAATGCGACCTCTTTGTACTGAAAATAGTGTGGAACACACCCAGTCTTACAAACGGCTTCCAGTCTGGCAATTGTCATGATATTCATTCGTTCATGATATCCCCGGCCGTAAGGCTGTGACATACCTTTACATTATCTCTCCTATTAATAGTCGCATCTCAGATCCAGGGCCATATATCAGGCTCATACCCTTCCTGTAGACACCGCGGCTACTCGTAGTGCATTGCACATTATTGCGAGAAGGGGTTCCTTCATTCAGCCGTTCTTTTCGTCGTCGACTCTCGCCAAGGGTTACCAAAGGTTACCAAGGGTTGCCATTCAGACGTTTACCCATGATAGGCAGGTAGGTTATTTACCTGTAGTAGGGGTAGGGTTAGGGTTACGCAAGTACTGGTATAATAATAGTAGCTCACCGCGGTCCAGTTCAAACTGCAGTACAGGATACCTTCGTAATGAAAAATAGATAGGGTAATGAGAAAGCCAGGCTGATACTCGTATTTACATATTTACGAGGAAAATTGTCAATTGGAGAGTCGTTATCTTGGGATTAGCCTAGAAAGCACCCCCTTTCAAATAAGAAATTCAGCCCGGACCAGCGTTCCTGCTTCTAATTATTTTTAGATGTGCCGCACTGCTGTACCGTGAAGGTTATCACGCCAACTATACCTCTGGTATAATGTCCATACGTTGCGATGTGTGCGTGCTGTTTTGTACCGGCATGTTGCATGTTCCCTGGGTTAGGTCTTCCACTCAGAGTTGTCTGTTGCTGGTTACGCGACCGTTTGAATGCCTGTGCATGTGACCACGAACAACGAGTTTCTGGCGATGAGTACGTACATACACCATCATATGATATCATATCATACATGTAAAAACATTCAAAAGGGGTGCATTATGTTATTGTTGGTGTAAGTTCCTCAGGCATTCACATTGTTGTCAGATGCCGGATGCCGGTCGCCCCGGTGGTCTATTATTCGTATTTAACAGCATGGAGTTTTTATACTGCGGACCCCAGGAAACCAAAACTATCCCTTGAACACCCTTCCTTGCTAACGGACTGCATAATTATCTACTCAAATGACACCAACAACTCAACTGCTGTCGAGAGGGCTTACTAAAGCATGGGTAGGGGTTGACGACGAAAATAAATGCTAAAATATTATCGTGATAAAATGTAACGCACGTAGGCGAGGCAGGAGGAGAGCCTACTCAGTCAACCCAGATCTGAGTTACGAATACCAGGTATTTAATAAGAGGGGGAGATAAAATAAGGGCGAAAGTAATAAATGGGATTGCAAAAAAGTGGAATCATAATATGCATGTGAATGCATCATTTACCAAAAAACGATGAACTCGCTTTAGGTTGCACCTTTTCTTTTGTTCTGAATATTTTCTGAATATTAATATTTATTGTCGAAATTTCAAATTTCTGCTTTTCCTTCACGTGTTGTGCGGTTATGTTACGTATATTACGTACATACATATTATATATAGGATAATGGATATGGACTAAAAATATAAAAATAGCAAAGAGCGTTGTGGCGTTGTTGTAGGCAAAGCACGTCAACTTGTTCAGGGTTCTTAATTATTCGCTTAAGTCCCGACTGTTTTCATCGTTTCTTGTTCCTTAACTTTGCATTACGACCATTATTAATATATACAAACAGCGGCGTACAGCAGCGTACAAACACCACATTTTGTCACGCACGTGTAAGCAACGACGGGCATCTCTCGTATTAATAGACGTTAACGGAATGGGCGCACGTGGTATGATACACGCATTATAGCGTGAATAATGTGTTGGCAGCAGCAGACTCGTAATATTATCGAGGTCCGAGAGAATATGTATTTTGCATGTACGGGAGAAGTTTAACCAATCAGATGAGTACTGTTATCTGTACTGGAGTAGCCTGTTCGTCGTACCCACCTGGTAGGCCCTAGCCTTTCAGGCACGCCTCAGGTGCTTTCAGGCATGCGGAGATAGGCACGCCGCAGGCGAAAAAAAATGAGATAGGCAAAAAGATAGGCATATGCCTGACGTGCCTGAATGTGCCTGAAACGTGCCTATCTATTTCAGGCATTTGCCAGAAACAATGCCTGAGACGTGCCTGAAACCTTTTCGGCGCCCCAAGACAAACCCTGTACTAATTTCAAGTATTTTTGTGTAAATGGGCATTTTGCCTGAAAGAATGCCTGAAACTTGTTCGTCAGCGCCCCATCGCAAATCCTTCACTAGTTTTAGGTCGTTTGGTTTCAAGAGGTAAAATGCCGAAACGAAAATGCCGGCCATGCCCCACCCCGCACCCCGCACCCCGCACTATCTACTGTCGCGGGGGGTGCACAAGGGAATGGGAAGGGAGGGGGCAACGGTCGTACAGAAACCGCGGTTGATGAAAGCAGGAGGGAGACAGCCGACAGGATAGCAAGGTACCAGGCTGACTAGTAAGTCCCGCCTAGACTACCCGTGCCGCGCACCTCTCTGTAGCTACTTCGAACGCGGCTCTGTTGTGTTTTTTCGTTTTGTTTCGTCTTTTTTAGTTTTTGTTACTCTCGTTCTTATCACTGTGATGAAGAAGAAGTACTACCTGGCTGGGTGGATGGCGAACTGGGTGTTGTTTTTCCTTGGTTATTTCTGGTGATCTTTCTCCCTTTATTTGTTCGTTTTATTTTTTATTATTATTTTTTCTTTATTTTTTTGCTTGGTGTGCTGCCTGTTGTAGCGGGCACGACAGCGATGCTAAAATCCCTCGCATTGTTCATTTATTTTGTTTTTATTTTTATTTTTCCGTGATCGCTTTTGCCTTTGTCTGTCCGCCCCCCCGTATTTTCCTGGGACTTTCTTTGGCTGCTTAGCTACGTACGTACACGTTATTATTTTTTTTATTTATTTTTATTTTTATTTTTTGTTATTTCGATTTCTTATTTCCTCTCCTCTTTCCTGGACTCTCGTGTGTAGCACGAGGACGAAACGGAACTGAGTAGGAAGTGCCACGTATCCGTTGTATGGGTGGCGCCTAAGGGAATGGCGACAGAAGGTGTGGGGGTTCGTAGGGAAACCGCGGCGGACGAAAGCAGGAAAGAGACGGCAAACAGAGTAGGTAGCAGTACCAGACCGACTAGCTGGTAGAACCTGTCTGTACTGCTGGCACAAACCTTCCTCACTGGAAGGTACTTGTGGTGTGCTCTGGCTGCCTGTCTTTTCCTGTCGTTCTTAGTCTTGCTCTGTTGGCACTGTTTTTTCGGTTTATTTAATTTAATTTCGTTTCATTTCATTTCGTTTCTTTTTAACGGGATGTCGCATCTCCTCTGGGACAAGCACGACACTTTTTTTCTTTTTTTGTGTCATGCTTTTGTTTGGTTGCTTGATTGTCGATTGGCTTCAAGTATGTTTTACTGCACTGAGCGTAGTATCTCTGTGTCGTAGTTTTGTGACCACAGAACTGGTACCTTTTTAGGATGATGAATCGGCACGGACACTGGGTGTGCTGGATGTCGACGGGTAGAAAGGAAGGTTTAATGTGAAGAACACACACACACACACTTTCTATTATTTTTCCTTTTCGCTTTTTTCTTTCTTTTCTCTTTTTCTCTTGCATGCACCTGGATTGCTAGCAGGGTAGGTCTTGCCTGTCGTATATGGCATTGCTCTGTCTGCTCTGCTTACTGCACTGAGCGTAGTATCTCTGTGTCGTAGTTTTGTGACCACAGAACTGGTACCTTTTTAGGATGGTGAATCGGCACGGATACTGTGACCCAGTGTCCGTGCCGATTCTTCATCCTAAAAAGGTACCAGTTCTTCTGTGGTCACAAAACTACGACACAGAGATACTACACTCAGTGCAGTAAGCAGAGCAGACAATGTCGACGGGTAGAAAGGAAGGTTTAATGTGAAGAACACACACACACTGTCCAACGCGCTGAATGCTCGCTGACTGCAGTACAGGACCCCTAATGAGAAACAGGCTGATAAGAAATCCAGGCTGAGATTTAGATGGAAATAAGAAACTCGGGAGTCGTTACCTTGAAATTAGTGTAGAAATCACAATCTCTCAAATAAGAAATCCAGCCTGGACCATATTTCCTGTTTCTTATATAGTGTCCTGTACTGTACTAACAGTACACCTAATAAGAAACAGACTAATCAGAAATCCAGGCTGATATTTATAAGGAAAATAAGAAATTCAGGAGTCGTTATCTTGAACTTAGTGTAGAAAGCACCCTCTCTCAAATAAAAAATCCAGCCTGGACCAGGTTTCCTGTTTCTTATTAGGTGTCCTGTACTGTATTACGGTACAAGACACCTGATAAGAAACAGATTGATAAGAAATACAGCTTGAGATTTAAAGGAAAATAAGAAATTCGGGAGTCTTTATATTGAAATTAGTGTAGGAAGCACCCTCGCTAAAATAAGAAATCCATCCTGGGCTCGATTCCCTGTTTCTTATTAGGTGTCCTGTACTACACGAGTATAATACGTACGATGTGCCTGCAAAGTGGCGCTGCCAGAGCGATTCAGTCTATACTCGTATAATATGCAGGAACTCTTTGCTGCATGTGGAACCCTTTGCTGCTGCCGCTGCTGCTGCTGCTGCTGCTGCTGCTAAGGGCAAGCTGCTCGGACAGCCACTCAAGTATATCGCTGCCGAACCTTGTGTGGGGTCACCAGGTGCTGGTCGGTTACGAGGGTTTGCTTGTTGCATTCATTGGTGTGGTATCGTAATGTCCCCTTTATCAGAGCTATGGGCAGCGCGCTGTGGGTGTGGGCTACGCCCTAAAAGAGTATCCCCTTTCCCCTGATTTTGGGAGTTCCAGACTAACGGCGTTATTTTTTTGTGCCTTGCTTAAATGCACTGCTGTAAGCGTGCCTGACAAGTGCCTGGCAAAAGATAGGCAAGATAGGCACGAAAACAGTAGTTCAGGCACGCCTGTTTCAGAAACAGTAGTTCAGGCATTTTTTCAGGCATGCCTGAAAGGCTAGGGCCTACCACCTGGGATAGTTTGTATCGTCGTCTCGCGAGCGAAGCACGCAGCGAAGCAGGGTAGCGATACAGGTACAAGGTGGGGTACGGACTAGTTTGAATTGGTGTCGGTATCCTTGTTCTCGGTCTGGCGCTGGTTTGGGGCGACACTGAACCGATCGTCAAAGTGTTCGTCGTATAAGATGTACCTGTATGTACATCTTTTATATACTATACGTATATTGTTTGGGTTTTTTGTTTCCCATCCCATTTATTATCTTCGCCCATCCTTTCTCTCTCCTTCTTGGTCGTAACTCAGATCTGGGGTGGTCACAAATTAGGCTCTTCTCTCCTCTCACTCCTCCCCCACTACGGTTCTTGCGTTCTTGCCTTGCATTTTTATCGCGAGAAGACTTCAGCCCTTTCTTCCCTAGTCAACTATCATCGAATTGTGCCTGGTAAACCCTAACAATCGGGGGGGGATATGATATCTATATATACCCCCTAAAAAAACATGACTACGTACTCGTAAGTAAGTACTATTTTAATACGAATAAGTTGATATATTTTAGTCATGTCCATATAAAAAAAGAGGGGTGTGTGGTATCGGGGGGTTGGCGCGGCGGCGGACCATTTCATGGCGAGGTGGCACAGGGCCGAAGCGGAGAGGAGCTGGCTACGGCATACAGCTGAGGACGCCAAGAGAGGCGACCAAGGAGAGGGGGGGGGGGGCAGGGGCGGCCGTACTGATACAGCTGTCGACGAATGCAGAAACGAAATGATAGATCGTGTGGCCAGATATCGGCTCGACTAGTCCTTGAATTCTATTATTTGTTTCCTGTTGATGTGTTCACTGGGGGGGGCGCGGCAGAGGTAGTATCGACTCTTGACACCGTTTTGTTTTTAGAGTGGGAATGAGATGGCAGAAGGTGTGACATGGTCCCCGTATCAGTTTTTATAGCAGAGACGGGAACTTGTTGTTACCATCGCCTTGTGGGCTTGCCTTGAGAACTATTTTTCTCTTTTCCTCTCTCGTGTCTTCTTTCTTGCTTTTTTGCCTTGTTTCTCCCTTTGTTTCCACCCTATGCCGGTGTCTCTCTCTCTTTTCGTGTTGCCTCGCTCGTGCAGCAGTTATCTGTTCCTCTTGGGCACGTGTGCTTTTCGTCTAGGGGCGCTTCTGGCGCTTCTGGCGCTTCTGTCTCCCTGCGTCATTTGTATTCTGTTTCATTTCAGAACTTTTGTTTTATTTTGTCTTTTTTGTTCTTATTTTTTGGTTCGGCTCGTGTCGCTGTGTTCTCGTACCCGGTACGTTACGCATCTCACTTGCTTTACCCATTAATTTGCGTTTATTTTGTTTTGGTTTTTCTCTGTTTCACAGTCTGTGACCACAGAATTTGTATCTCTCTAGGATTGGGAATTAGGACAGGCACTGGGTGTACTGATGTGGTTGAGTAGAAAGAACGGGTTTAATGTGAAGACAACAACAACAACAACAACATATACATATATACCCCGGCGTTTTTCGATATACCCTATGAAATGTGGTATATGCAAGGTATATGATATATAATGTGATATATCATACTTGTATCATGTGATATACGCTGTATATCATGTGATATACCCTGTTTATCATGTGCTATATCCTATAACTGATATCATGTGATATATCACTCGCTATCTGCCCTAAATATATATCGATTTCGTGTGCTATTGCCAACTACATACATATGCATACGTATCGAACACAGCCTGCTTAGGGGTTGGCTGCACTACTACAGGTACATAGGTGTTAGGGTTAGGGTTAGGGTTAGAGTGCAGGAAAATTACGCTGTCGGCCGCTGTCGGCGTTCTCGTCATTCAGACTTGGACATTTCCCAGTGATGGTGTACCCTAGAACCCCCGACAAAACGCGCTCCGAAGCTGCCGAGGAAGCCGGGGTAGCTATTAACTATTAATAGGTACTTCCTCGCTCATTGCGGATCAGAACCACCCGAGGCGCTATCTATCGCACACGAACCCCTGGTGCCCGGCTAGTCCAGATACATATCGTCAAGACAGCAAATTGTGATATACCTTAGTACGCCCGTAGCCTATATCGGGATGGCTTATATCACGTATTTCACCTGATATCGGCCGATATACCAACTTATATCATCTTGCAAAGGCCGATATATCAACTTACATCACATTATATAGGCCTATATTGTACTTCATCGCGGTCGTATGTATCATATACCAAATGTCATATCGCGATATAGGCCTATATGGCTGGAAGCCCCTATATATAGCGATGTGATACTACAGAGTATATGATATACTTATCACATTCCGGCCAAAAACAACATGACTACGAACGAAAGTACTATGGAGATATCATATCGTATAGGGGGTATAAAGGGTACCCTTATGTATAGTGATATATACCAGGCTCTACTACTCGTACCCACGCCTTCGTCGTTGTTGTTGTTGTTGTCTTCACATTAAACCCGTTCTTTCTACTCAACCACATCAGTACACCCAGTGCCTGTCCTGATTCCCAATCCTAGAGAGATATAAAATTCTGTGGTCACAGACTGTGAAACAGAGAAAAAACAAAACAAAATAAACGCAAATTAATGGGTAAAGCAAGTGAGATGCGTAACGTACCGGGTACGAGGACACAGCGACACAAGCCGAACCAAAAAATAAGAACAAAAAATAAAAATAAAAAACAAATTATGAAATGAAACAGAATACAAATGACGTAGGGAGACAGAAGCGCCCCTAGACACGAAAAGCACACGTGCCCAAGAGGAACAGATAACTGCTGCACGGGCGAGGCAACACGAAAAAAGAGAGAGACACCGGCATAGGGTGGAAAATAAATACTATAAGCGCTCTCAGGAGTTAGTTGATTCCGTTTTATATTTTTTTTTGCAAATATACCAGAATGAATTCAAGCGTAAAACGTCCGACCCACGTAGGGTTTGAACTCAACACAAACCTAAATCAACACACTACAAGCCTTCGAGGGTACCACTACGTAAACCATCGGGGCGACCGTAAATACGTAATATATCACAGCAGTTAGTCTTTATAACGGCAGCACTGCTGGAGTGTTGTGATTGTTTTGTGGTTTCAAAGTGCTAAGGTCCGGAGCCGCCACGTTTCTTATCTTGGACACGGGCGGCATCGATCGCGTTCTGTCCCGGACATGACTGTTCATGTTTCTTATATTGTTGCCCTTTTTGAGCCGTGCTTGTTACACAAATTAAATGCCCACGTGCCTCTGCGGGCCCCCACTGACAGTCTCACCAGGAACTTCAATAATCGCATATGATATCATACGAAGTATAAATAGCAATGACCCGTAAGATGAACGAAAACGTCCAAAATGAAACCTTTTCGGGACGTTCCGAATTTCGACACAAACATCACCTATATTCTGGGTGGGGTGGTGGGTCGGTCGGGACAATGACCCGTACGGTGCGACTGATTGTTGTATTCGTAAGTACTTCATCCGTGGCGTATCATAGGGGTACGTGTGAAAGTTATCGAGGACGGTGGTATCTATCTTCCTCAACCCCTTTTCGCACCATTAATAGAAGCAGTAATGTTTTACCCGTCCACATTCCTATTATCGGTATTCCCCCAACTTGCTACGAGTATATAGGCCCAGATATCGACCCCAGACGGGACTGCATTTCAGCATCAGAACTATCATATACCATAAGAGTATTATGTATATATCATACGTGTGAGGGTTACTCTGACCATACCCCTAACCCCTGAAATACTGATGTACGGCTGTAAACATGAAATCACTTGTTCTTGGGGCCAAAAGCGCTTTCGATCTATTAATTCATTCGTCAATTCATTCATTCATTGTAGTCGCCACAGCTGTTTTTAAACATATCCTGGAAAGGAAAGGGAGACCTATCCTCGAGTAACGAGAGAGTTCTGCGTACCAAAGTCCCACTACAACCGTACGCGTAGAATGTTCTCGGAAAATGTGTCGTGATGGCATTAGCGCGTGTTTTGTTTTGCGGTCCGGTACCGTTTCCTCCTTGCTCTAATGCGAAACTTCAGCAAGGCACTACGGCAGCAAAACGTACGCATGTATACTACATGTAGTTCGATACGTATACCTCGTACCCCGTATGCAATTCAACAATCTGCGTTGAGCGTCGCGGGCTTTAATATTATCATTAAAGCGGAGTGCCTAACGTGGGTGGGATTATATGGGCATTTTATGTGGCGTCCCCTCATTGAGGAATGCCGTTCCTCAAAAAGGATATATGGATGGGATATACCGGTGTGCGAAACGTAATGGCGATTTGTTGCAGTGTGGGTTGTTGAGCAGCACAAGCAGTAGCACTGGTGGTAGTAGTGGTGTATCCATTGGAGTATTATTGCGTTTCGTGGCGAGTTATCTTCTCGAAGGCCATGGAACAGACGGGTTTGATAATTAAGAATAACCTTTCTGATGATTGATAATCGAACATTTTGGGTTTTGTCTTGTAAGACATGTGATTCCCTCACAATCAAAACTCAAACTGTAAACCACTACTAATATTGTCATTTGTGACAGCTGTCGATGACAAACAAGTTCCAAATCGGCATGGGCAGTATCAAGATAACGAAGATCCAAGAAAATCGGGGGGGGGATCTTGTGCAGTACTTGGTCACCGGCATCACGCTGTGTGTGCTGCCGTCCCGATCGACGAAAACCTTGTATGTAGTCGTAGAGATGGCGGGGGCGCGCTTGAGCCTGTCGCGTGATGGTCTCCTTCAGCCACCCGACACCATCCGCAGCATTTTCAGCCTCTTTACGAGTGCCGCGGTGAGTGCCGCAGGTGCTGAGTCCGCCAGGACGCACCCCGTGTTGATTTCGAGGGGAAGGGGCCCCTCGCCTTCGTCGAGGGCGTCGTCGACATCCAGGTTTGCCAGTTCGTCGTTCGCGCCGCTGTTTCCCTCGTCCTCTTCCTCGCCCGAGTCATCCTCCTCGGCGCTTGAGCCCAGCGGGTGTTCCTCGTCAGCAGGAGCAGGCGAGACCGGCAGTACACCCTCCAATGATTCCGGCGTGCTGTTCGCGTCCATGAAGGATAACCCCCCCTGCTTACCTCCAAGGTTGATTAGCTTGTCATCAGGCGCTTGCGATACTCGATGGCCATCTCCATGCCGATCTGTATCACAGCTTCGCCGACCCATTGCGTGATTAATCGTCTTTGCTGGGATGCCGTGAGCGTATTTAACCCCCATGACTCCACATGGTCAGCGTCTAGCAGCCACTTGTGGAGGGGAGGGTGCATTGTTCACGTGCACCTTGAGAAGGCGCCCGTAGCCGGCATCTATTGCCTGGACCTCGTCCGTGCATCGGGCAGGCAGAAGCCAGAGCAACGTATTGAACTGCTGCATCAACACGCGCTTGAACTCGTCCGTGGTCTGGCCGTGAAGGTTGTCGGTGAGCAAGATGAACTGCAACGGGCACAAGCCTTCCCTGCGACCCGACCGCGGGTTCTGTCGTGTTAGAGCCACTCTCTACTGGCTGTATCTCGTTGACGAGCATCCGCAGGTCCTCATCGTACTAGGCGTCGTCAACCGAGCCATCACGCCGCAGTTTCCAGGCCTGGCCGAGATTCTCGAAAACTTGATCTGTGACAAAACCCTCCTTATCTGTATCCTTCAAAATCGCAAACTGGTCAGTGGTCAATGCACCTTGGTGCTTCAGGTTAGCCAATCGGGTCTTAACGCGGAGAACGGCCGCAGCGTCCATGAGAACGCGGCGGTATTACAGAAGAGGGCGTCGTCTGTCGCCGCGTATAGTGGATTTCCCCTGAGTGTACATTTTGTGTTTTTAGGGGCCCGGGGGTGATGAAAATGTTCACCCTGGTATGCTATTGGTACATATTTTTGTATTCAACAAGAGTAAAATGTTAAAAAAAACAAAAATGACAAAACATTGTTTATTTGTCGTCGTGCTATATGCACAATTTGAACTCACAGCTGACGTGTTGTCGTTATTTTTATTTTGGATTATACTGCCGTGATGCCGTCTGTGGTGGCAGTGGTGTCATCGCGTCTTGGCCCCGCAGGCCAGCCACACAGGAAGGGGTAGACTTTCGTAAAACTTAGGCAGTGCCAGGCTCATTCACTACAAAACAGTGCGAGTAAACCCACGACAATTAAAAAATGGCATCAAGATTCACGAGTTCTTCGACGTGAATCTAGTCGATATAAAAAAAGCATTCAAGACAAACACAGTAGTAAGCAGTGGGCGCCTGCAGTTAAGAAGCAACGTGTTGATACAAATGATCTCAGGTTGGCACCAACATTGAGAAAATCGGGTTAAGAAACACAGCTCACCCGTGGGATCGACTTCAACTCCTTCACATCGAGCCTGAACCTTAAATTGCTGTTTCTTAACACCTGGAGCCCATGACTGTACCTCACATATGACATCTTGATATATTGTTTTCGGTAGGATTGGCTCTCGCTACTACTATTTAATTTGGGCAATAGAGCAGCTTATGCCACAGTTTTGCTTCGAAAAGAGAACCGAAGAATGTGCGATCTCCTTTCAACTTGCGACACCCCCGGGATTTCAAGTGACCAACATCCCGAAGGGTAACTGTTACAAAGATTACCCTGCTCGTATAAACCTGGCATGATATGAAGCATACTTGGAAAATCCTGAAAATGGGCTTTTCCAGCACTCGCCTCTGAACACGGTTTCTTATTACTAGCGTCCTGCAAAAAATGAGCCTTACTATCACATTAGGATATTTAGTATCCGTGGGCCTATACTGCACAGGAGGCGGCAAGAGTTAGCCATCCTCGGCCATTGCCTCAATTGCAGTGCGATTTTGCCCCTCTCCGGGCTCCGCAATGCAATGTATATGAGAGAAGTCGATGCATCTCGCAGGCAATGCCAGACCTACAGCAGTAGTCGGCCCATCAGCTAGGTCAGCTTGTGGTCGAACGGACTTGACTGGCAGGAGTTGTGGTCTGTTGATAACCGTCTCCCAAGAAGTCAAAGCACAGACGTTAGCCTTGAGAATGCCGTGACGACTCAATGAAGCAGCGGCCACTTTATTCCATCGAGGCTGCAGTTTGACACTGTACCGCCTGCGCGCATATGTATGGTGTCTATGCAGTTCATTGCGTTGAAACCAAACTCGTTTGGTGGGTTTACACGTTTACACGATTAACTCTGTAGTGAAATATTGGCACGGAGTGCGACGAGGTGGTCCTATATTCCCTCGCCCCCTGATTTGGATGTCCCTTCTTCGGGCCTGATCCACCCCTAGTGTTCAACTCGTTCAACGCCGGCCTTCGGGAAATGGCTGACTGGTAGGAAAGCCCTCGACGCTTGCACCTGTAGCCGACGTTTCGGAAATAACCATAACGCGACAGGGAAGAAGGAGGGCCGATGCACACGTAACGGTTTGACTGACATCCGTGTACAAGGGGGACCTATATGTGGCAAGGCTAGCAGAGGTTGCCAAGAGGTCCAAAACGAAGCCAAGACCAAACGGTGCCGCCAATCGGCTGTGATGGACAGGGGACTCTGACTAAGAGCTGATCTACCGTTTCCAACCTGCAACCGGCAGATGTTTTCCTAAGGCGGTGACCGTTCATACCCAAGTACGCCCCATCCCCACTCTGACGGAGTGGTTCGAACACTGCCTACATGTATCGCCGAGTCGTGCAAAGCATACGTACTGGAGGTATGCCTTATATTGAATTCCATCTGCGCTTTTCGCAGCACATTCGTCCTTGTCTTCATTTAACCCACCGTAACGGCCGTCGATACATACCCCGCCGCCGTGTCCTACTGGATTGACCTCTCCGCTCTGCCGCCCCCTGACATGGCCAAAGGGGACGATAGTTTGGTAAAGCCCTTGTCTGGCGGCAACGTCGCTTGCACATGGTATGACAAATAAACAGATTCATATATGAGTCTGGATCCAGGGCTGAGGGCGGCATCTTCCCAGGCTGAACCTGTCTTCTCTGTGGGCGAACGGTGCACACCCCTCACACGCACGATATTAAAGATACAAACCAAAACGCTTCATCCAGCACAGTGCTCAAACAAACGGCACGAGTCCCAACCCATCTCTGGCTTTCTGATGTATATGCCACTCAACCATCGGATTTCGCAACCGTTCACTCGCCACATGCGCTCACAAATAATATTGGGATTGTTTGGGTGTCTTTGCTCGCTCTACTATGTTGCAGCGCTCCGGTGTCAAACACCATAGAACATCGTAGCACGTGGTTTCTGATGGAAATGCATTTTGCAGACAGGGTTCCTCAACTGGAGCAACACCCCAAATTTGTGTATTCCCATTTGTTTTTTCGTGCCTATTCGTTGTTTTCGTAGGGCATGGTATTATTCCGATAGTTATGCGTGCGCACACTATTCATTCAACTTCGGCGTTTGGGGATATACATTTCTTTACGCGAGGACCCTGAGATACTCTATTAATACCATGGTACCTGGTACGTGCTAATCCGACTGTAAAACGTGCATTTTTCTTTTCGAGGGCATAACACCAACACCCTCCGCATCTCGTTCGCGCCGGTGACCAAATCGATTGCACGCAGCATCTACGTTAAAGGTCGCAGAATACCACGCCATGGGCGCTGTACTACCACCGGCGTGTCACGGTGATCACGACAGTGTTGATCCAGAAGAGATGCTGCACAGCCCAACGGTCAAGGATGAAGAAAATTGCGCTATGGATGCTACACTACCTCCGTATGACGCTGCCGATGATGCGGACAAAACAGCAAACAGTCGAACCTCGCGCGCGCGAGTATTCCTGGCTCTGGGGCTTGCCTTGGAAGTGTCCGCGACGCTTTCAGCGTTCCAGCAAGCTGTAACAGCCGGGGCATTGAACGGGGACACGGACTGTACCACCCCCAGTGTGGATGCCGTACTATACATCAGCTCGCTCGTCGTAGACAACTGCGACGGACCGACCGATGCAAATAGTTTTCATAACTTTACGGGCGCTTGGTATGCAGATGGCTCAACAACATACGAGGAGCAGGAGTTTGTTGTGTGTGATGGCCTGACCGATGTACCCACCGACATGCAGGGCTTTGAGGGGGACTGTGATTGCGACTTGCACGGGGCATATGATAAAACAACACCGTGTTCGTGGGTCGCGCTATCAGTTGATGGTGTTTGCCTTGCGCACGGTCTGAACACCAACAGCAAGGATGGGACAATTGTTGGATTTTCGTCCCCGTACACGCTTCTTGACTGTATACCGAGGAATCCGTCCGGAACCGTGGACTTGACGATAGCCGCCTTGGTTGTGGCGCTAAGCAGCCAGCTCCTAGAAGCATTCGTTGGTTTCATGTATTGGAAGGGCACTGCCACGAAAACGGTTCCCACACTAGCTGCGTCCATTTTCGAAGCCATAGGGGTGGTTGTAGTGTCATCGGTGCTTTTGTCACTTCCTGGATTCTACAGTATATCCGCTGAGACCACGAAACGGTTACCCGTGGTTTTTCTATTGGCGTGGACATCCGTCACAAGTGTGATAGTTGGCGTGCTGGCAGAAACAACGGCTGAATGTTCTGGCAAGGCTACGGGGATAATCCCCTATATTCGTGTGGTTGGAAACGGGTTAATTTGGTTTGGTGCAGCATTACTTGAGGTTGTTGTGACATCGTACCTCCTCTGGGAAGGGGCGAATCAAAAGGACGTTACCGCTATGGTGCGAGAGTCGGCCGGTCTGTTGATCCTAGAGCTGCTGGGTTTGATGGCGATGTGGATTGCCCGCGGGTTGTGGGAGAGAGCCAAGTTGTTGAGAGCGTCCGTGAAAATCCTCGATCGGCCTCTGAGGAAAACGTTCAGTAAGCATTCGAAGTGATGGGCATCCTTGCGAACAACGGGGCCTTATGTACAAAACGAAGAAAGTCCACGGCTACTGGCATCACTCACGCGCTGACTGGTGGGTGGTCTGCGTTTCCGCGCTTGAGCGCATAGTGAAAAACGCGTGCTTGAATGGACGGTGGTTACAGTGATGAATTGTGGTATTAGTCATGCCAAATGGTCAGGTCAGGTTCCCTCTCCGTAGTTACCAATATCTGAGGAGTCTCTAGAGGGGGGTGTTATTGAACAGGTGGACTTTACAGTAGAATCCTCGCAGATGAGAAAACAAGAGAGATGGGAAGGACGGAGATTGAAAAACGAACGTTCTTTTCAAGCGCATGGGACCAGCATCCCCAACCAGCGTACGATCGTCCATATTCCTGCGTTGACAGAAAATGGTGAAGTATTGAGAACATTAAACTCCATGTATGATTTCAGTTGAGAAACCCGTTGACAACCTACCTCGATGCTCGCGATCATTTGGAATACGCACCGAAGTGTTTACCATCGCGACTCCACTCATTGAGAATGTACCAGATGCCAAGTATACTCCGTGCATTAAACTGTTTGCTGAGGCTGGTCGTGCCGCCCTGCTCGAAGCTCGAGAACGACACCACCTTCCCAAAATGGATAATTAAAAGTATTTCTCGGCAACAGGCGCTGCTAAAGCAATAGAGGTTGGAGCGAAATCTAAATCTAGTGTATCTGTACCGTGCGGTGCCTCGCCAAAACTTGGTGGCGTTCGCATACGACGAGATGCGTACACGGCTGTCGCCCACAGACGAGCTTGAATGGGGGGGAGGGGTATCTCATAGGTTACTGTGTTCAATGCCCAGGAGTCATTAAGGTCACGGGTCAGGCTTTGGTTTCCGCGTGCTGTCGCTTGCCATTCACTCAGAGTACAACGTATCCCCCAATCACTTGCCATTTAACGTATTGTTTGTGATACCGTGGTGACTGATGTTTGTCTTCGGAGATTGCGAATTTCGTTTGGTGTAGGTGTGATTTTTGTTCGTAGCATGGTGTCGCCAGATACAGTCTCAACCGCGTGGTTGGCTCATTGGGGTCAGCTTATGATGATATTGGTAAGACGAGTCTGTCATAGAAGGTGGTGATGATTAGTAAATTATGTGACCCATAAATATTGTCTGATTAA
Source organism: Saccharina japonica (assembly GCA_008828725.1). Lineage (NCBI taxonomy): Eukaryota > Phaeophyceae > Laminariales > Laminariaceae > Saccharina > Saccharina japonica. The sequence goes on from MEHQ01002753.1 coordinate 24,341, forward strand.
ACGCGTGAACGATTACCCATGTAAGTTTGGTTTCATCGTTGTCAATATTGTCACAGATTGTCCTCTAGCACAGATCGCCTCAGAGTGACGCAACCGTAATGCCAGGCGATTCCCGTATATCGGGGCGGTTGGGATGTGTTTTTTGTATATGACATGGTGCAGCACTGCTTTAAGTTGCTTCCATGTTTTAACTGTTCTCGATAGTCACCGGCGTCAGCGACGATGACAAGTTACCGCACGAAAACGTTGCATGTTTGCCGTACGTAGAGCTGTACTTGAAGTTGAAGATGTTTCTGAATGACTGTGGATGTCTATCAATAGGCCCCTTAACCCAAAACCGTCGTTTTTTTCACTATTTCTTGTGATGTTGCGATACTTTTCATTGGGTTGCTACTGTAGGCCATTGTATTGTTCATCGGGTACCACTTACTTATATTTTACTCCTAAATCAGTCATCGGGTGAGGTAAACGACTCCTCAAGTCCGGACCCTCGGACAAAACATGGTGCACCTCTATCGTAGCATGGCTCCGATGTAGATTGCTCGAGGAGCTATCGATGCGTGTATAATGTTGCAGATACACCCTCGTTACTCGTATACATGTCAAGTAATGACTACCTTGTACAAGGGCGGCCGAAATGCTTTTTTTCGACACACCACGTTGATTTATTTAACTTCGACCATCCCGACAGGGGGGGGTACGGACCACTAGGCCTTCCCACTAAATATGTTGCGGTCCACGTATGGATAGCCGAATTTAGTTTTAATTGGTCGGACTGCTGTGTGCGATTTGATCGTTTGACGTCATTTGGGTTTCTGACAGCCGAGCAGGATAACAGGGTAGAGGCCATCAGGCCCGGAGCTATCGTTGACTAGGAAACAAGAATCACTTGCGCCCAATTTCCACACAGCAAGGTGGCTGATTAATGTTGTTTCCAACAAGCTGTTCCTCCACGAAACCCCCCATCACGCGCACAGCGAAGCAGATTACCAGCTATTAGCGTCCTGCAGATACTGGGCAGTATTATAATGTTTCGTGTACACGTCGAACAGGTACTGCTACATCACGGACCGGTCCGTGTTTAGACGGGGGGAGTCGGTGTTTTCCTATCCGAGCTATGGCGGCAAGCACGACTGGCAATTAAGTTCACCATCATTGTTGTTGCTTTTGCACACTGAGGCGGGACACGCAGCCGACTACACTCGTCGAGGTATACCCCGCTATTGGTCGTACTCGACACGGAGTACAGGATACTTGTCACAAGTACGTGTTTACCATTTCGCGGGCATCGGCCAAGAGCAGGTGATTAATAGTTGTCTAAAACAAATTTACTGGCCTCCTGCAAAGCAAGGCGTGTCGGATACATTGGGCAGAGACTGTCGTATGACGT
>MEHQ01000750.1:0-15785 GCA_008828725.1 Saccharina japonica
CCCCCCCCCGGTGTTAACTTTACCCCCATCTTGTGCTTTTGGCTTATCCTTTCTCCCGTCGCACATATCATGATCTTCATATGATGTAGATTATCTAGATTCTAGATGATCTAGATGATCTAGACGATTCAAATGATAAAGAGGATCTAGATCCTAGATGACCTAGATGATCTAGCATGATCTAACATGATCTAGATGACCTAGATGATCTAGCATGATCTAACATGATCTAGATGATCTATCACGATCTAACATTATTTAGACGATCTATCATGATCTGGATGATCTAGATTATCTATCATGATCTAGATGATCTAGATGATACATCGTGATCTAGATCATTACCTTAAGTTAAGCGATGTTGTGCAGGGCCTGTTTTGTGCAAACCCCACCCGAGAAACACTACTGCTGTAGATTACGCAGAAAATAATGCAGATTATACGTCTCCCACCAGGCAACAAGAGCCGGATCAATCAGACCAGAGGTATATATATATGCCCTGAAAAGTCTAGATTATGCAGATCATACATATCATGCAGATCATGCAGATCATACAGATCATACAAATCACAAAGATCATACAGATCAGACATATCATACAGATCATACAGATCATACAGTTCATCTATTTATCCCCTGAAAGATCTAGATCATCAAGTGGGAATGCATAGATGATCTGTCCGATGCTGTGAGAACCCCTCAGGAGACCCAGAGATAGCGACAAAAAAAAAAAAAAAAAAAAAAACACGAACAGCGACAAAAAAAAAAAAAAAAAAACTACCATTGTTTTTGGTCTTTCCAACCGCCTACGAGTAGAGAGAACATGAAGCAGTAAGACGCAGTACGCTCGCGAGTAGGGCCATGCTGCGGCCGTGTCGTGCGACTCCTTTTTTTTTTTCGTCCTCAGGCAGATTGGGAAAAAGTAAAGCTTAAGCTTGCCACACGTTTTCCACATTTTTAAGATGTAGGTGTCGTGGGTCATTTTAACCCGTCGCTTCCGTTGCAATAGCAGAAAATAAGCTGCTGCTATTCGTATATACCTCGGGTGCGTGAGTATATATATATATGTGTGGTGACCCGACCTATTCACGAGACGACCAACCAGCTCCTTTCGTTGCAATTGGGACGAAACATCCGTCATCACCTAACCTAACCGTGGACGATGCTGTAACCGTCGTTTTTTGTCTTCACTTTCCCTCTCGGAGATCCCACTATGGACGGATATATAAGGACCGTTCGATAATGATGTTTATACCCTAACGTTCCTTACATTTCCGGCCACAGTCGCGCTATTATAGGGGCCAGCCACCGCAAAAAAAAAGCATTTTGGGTCGGAGCCCTCTCGACAGGGAACTATGGGGCTTCGGCTCCTCATGCGCGCGTGTAGTGAGATAGCGTTTGGGCTCAAACTTCCTCTGCCCTTCGATACCCATCCGACAATACGGAGAGCTATCGCCAGGTTCTTTGCCGACCTCCTTAACCCCACTCCCCCCCCCTTCCCCGCGCTTGCGTCACCGATGCTGTGCATCATGTCCAGGCGGATAGGAGGAATGAACACGAGACCGCAGCTGCTCCTAAAGGAGTTTCAGAGGTGCAGTGACCGCGATCGGTTTGCAACTGTTATGTGAAAAGCTTAAGATGTGGTATATATACTACCAGGTACAGCAGTAGGTCTTATACCCTAGATTTGTACCACCACACGCCCCGGTTGTCTAGTGGTTAGCTTTAAATGATACTATTAGTAGCATAGGTACCCGAGTTCGAGTCCCGCCGTGGTGAGAGTTTGACTTCATGTGCAAAAATAAAAATGAACCCAATTGCTGAGAGCGGGTAACCGCAATCCGACGCGAGTTAACGAGAGAAGAAAGGGCCGCAGTCTTCTCGCGAAACAAAATGCAAGGCACGTACCGTACGTAGTGGAAAGGGGGGGATGAGAGCCTACTTCGTGATCCCGGATCTGAGTTACAACTAAATAGGGAGAGGTAAGAGAAGGGCGAAGATAATACAGTAAATGGGATGGAAAATGGAACCAAAAAAGAAAGAAAAAAGGGGTATCAGTTAATTCTTCGAGTCCTGCCACTTTTGACGGCCTCACTCTGAGATTGCCTCGTGTCGCTGACCCCCGAGAGCGTGGTAACGACGCACGACCCGACCCACCCCGGTGTCTCTCCCCACCCAAACCTAACCAAAGGCACATTTGGCGTCGTCGGCAGACTCCCACCGTGTAGCAGGCAGGCAGGTAACGCACATGTGGGGCAGTAAATCGGAAATTCCGTTTCGTTTTGGGTTGGTTTAACCCCTTAAGAACTGGTCCGACGAAGTTGGGGACAAGCTATATACTTGGAAACAGTGTGGGATGAGTTTTTTCAGTTCTGAATAGGTTAAGGGTGATTACTCGGACTTGCGGCGAAATAACGCCGAGGGTTTCGCGGGGGGGTTTCGTTTTTATTCTGCCACTGGCAACGGTCGGACCGGTCGGTGAGGTCGAACCAGAGGCTGGCTGCGTACTGACCACGTCAGGGCCCTTCGCCACGCGTGTAATGTGGCGTGCCACCCAATGTATACACGCCTCCAACCATTTGTTTGTTTGATACTTAAGGCGGGATGTCCTGGATATAATCTTGTAGCCTACTTACGCAACGGCGAATGAATGCACGTCACCATGCATGAGACAGAGCGTTGTTCATGCTACGTATTTCAAATGTCAGAAAAAGCTTGCTCTCGGTGTTATTATTTTTTGTTTTACAACTTCTTTACAATAGCATGCATACTTGAACCGTAGAACTACTATACCGTTGTGAGCCTGAGGACTGACTGCACAAGAACAAACGAACTTGATCCCGTTTTTTTTCGCCAACGTATATATATACCCGCGACATTTGTTTTCTTCACGTTGGATTGTGCGGCACCATTGCACGGGATGGACACGCTATCCGAGGGGGCTGATGTAGTAAGGATAGCAATCAGAACCCACCTTGGCTCCAAAATCTTACATCCTCCTTAATGTGTACACAGCATATTTGGTCCTGATTACAGTGGAAACCCCAATTTTAGAGCGCCCCGTGACAAGCCAAAACAGTCGCTCTAAACCTACTTGGAATTGGTGTGGGACATTTTGTTTAGTTCTGAATGGGTTAACAACACATTTGCTCTTATCTGGAGTGGGAAATGTATAGCTTTTAGCATGGACGGGACATGCCGATTATGACTGCTCTTGAAATCCCGAATGCTCTTATCTCTTGGGCGCTCTTGAATCGAGGTACCCACTGCTGTACTATGGTATGTACGTCCCCCTCGTAATGGAAAACTATGCCCTTCACGTTACTGGACAATAACGCCTCCATCTATTACGGGGGGACCATAGTAAATGCTAGTAAATAGGGCCTGCGGTACTCACAAACACCAACGTATTTCCCTATTTTTCGTAACAATATTTGGTCCTATTATATGATATTTACTATGGTCCTCCGTGATAGAAGCTCAAGCCCCTGCCGTTGCATATGCCTCAAGTCGGGGGCTGCATAAAACCTAACAAACCAAAAACCACGAAACCGGTTCCGCTCCAACCCTATACGTGTGATACAACCAACGCCCTGCGAAGGTTCGCTAACCTCATGAGGCGTCGGCAGATTCGAGAAGCTCTGGGTAGCGAGCGGGAAGCCTTGCTGAGCCAGCTCACGGAGCAGACGGTGAGCCCGAGGAGGGCTACAGCAGGTTCCGTTTCGGCTTTCTGACACGATACTATCTCAATCACCACACCACCAATCCGATGCGAGTCGACGAGGGAAACAAAGGGCCGAGGTCTTCTCGCGAGACAAGTTCAAGGCACAAATCGTAGTGGGGAGGAGAGAGAATCCCCTGCTTTGTGACCCCGGATCTGAGTTACGGCTACGTAGGGAGGAGAGAGAGAAGAAGGGCGAAGATACTAATTGTGATGGGGAAAAAAAAAAACTAAAAAAAACAAAAAAAAACAACATACGACTACCTGGTATAATATTGCGATTCGATCTTTTCTGCCTGCCGAAAAAGAACGATTTCAGCGCGGCATACTTTGTGACCCCGGATCTGAGATACGGCTAGGGAGGAGAGAGAGAGAGGAAGGGCGAAGTTACTAAATGGGATGGAAAAAAAACAACAAAAGACAACATTTTACCCTGTACTGCCTGGTATAATATTGCGATTTGATCATTTCTGCTTGCCGAAAACGAACGATTTCAGCGCGGTAATCCTCTCGAACCACCCTATATATATGGCGGCGCCCGTGTTCGGAGTTTTTGGTAGCCGTTCTGGCTGCTGTGGGCAAGCCATCCGTGTGATCATCTGTGGTAGTCGTTTTCAAACAGTCTTGATGTCAACTATGGCAATCATTTTTAGAAGAGAAAAAAAACTGATGTTTTCCATTTTGTTTTAGTTGGACACCCATGAGGACGAGCTATCTTAACCTCTCGGCGTCGCTGCGCTTGTGCAGGCGGAGCTGGAAGCATCGTTCGACGAGCAAGACCTGTCCGCCGGTGTTCACGCGTCTGGACCTGGAGACGGGCAGCCTTGGGGGCGCAACCTCTCGCCTCGGGTAAGGCGACTGGCATCGCATAGGGGGTTTAGACAAGAGGTTCACGCCTTGTAGAAAAATCCTGGGTAATCGCGAGTACTAACCTCTTTGCCAAATTACTCTTCACGGGAAGCGCTCGGTACTCGCCGAGTGTCTGGCGCCCGATAATTTTATGGCATTGAGTACACTCCGTATCAGGCAAAAATCTATCTATAGTTATGCGGCAATTTAGTTCGGTCTTACTCAAAATCCACACCTGGTACGATTTAAAATTGACACACCAAAACCTATACACTTCATTTGTATGTCGTTTAGCACACCACGCTAAAAAACATACGTAAAAGCTATAAACAATACTCGCGAGTACCCGGGGTTTATTATTTTGTATCTGGCGAGTACTCGTTGGCCTCTATTGTAGTAGTCGGAGGGATACATATCTATTAGTGTAGACACGCCTTCAACGCGTGGGATATGTGTAGGCCATCATGGCGAATGTTGGCTCAAAGTTACCGTGGCTGCACAAGCCCTGCTAGTGCTATAGCGGCCGAGTAAGCAAGGGAAGCGAAGTCACAAAAGGCCTGGGACTCATACCAGGCGTTCGCACGTCAAGAGAGCTCATCGATTTCTACTTGATGGTCTAGATCGTTCAGGGCATAGGGATTCCTGATTTGTATGATCTGTGTGATCTGTGTGATCTGTATGATCTGTGTGATCTGTATGATCTGTATGATCTGTATGATCTGTATGATCTGTATGATCTGTATGATCTGTATGATCTGTATGATCTGTATGATCTGTATGACCTGTATGACCTGTATGATATGTATGACCTGTATGATATGTATGACCTGTATGACCTGTATTATCTGTATGGTCTGTGTGACCTGTATGCTCTAGCTCATGCTGCCGGGTGGGATCCGTAAAATCTGCATGGTATAGCACGTGTTGTGCTGGGTTGGATCTGAACTATGCAGATCCTGCACAATATCTCACAACGGTAGGTTCGGGTCTAAGTAGGTGGTCTATATCGTGGTCTTCTTGTTCAATGTGTGCAACACGTTCGACGTTTTTTTTCCCCGCTTAAAAAGAGCTGTGCATTAGCTGACTGTTTTTCGTCGACGATTTCTATATAATAGTTATGCGTTGGCTAGTTGTTGTAGTTGCGTTCTGTAATTCGCGGGGTTCTAGGTACTGTGCGTCTTTGTGTCTAACTTGGCGAGGCTCGACGTGTGTTTTATATCGATAAACGGCAGTAGGAAGTTGGGCTTATTTTCGCCATCCAACCAATAACTAGCTGTGAGGTATCACAGCCAACTTACCGCCCTACCTGCCACTCTTTTTCTCGTACCTCCCGACCTCATTTATTGTATCACGTCCCGGCGGGTGGAACTCGCTCTCCCGGAAGGTTCGAGGTTTGGTGTACTGCCGTCAGCTGTGCGCCCGCGTTCGAGCTACCGGCGAGGGCGCGTCCGCTCTGCTCTCGGACCTCTCGGGCTTCAGGTGATTACGATCGACATCACTACAGCAAGTTACTCTCATTGTCGTCATCTTCTTGTATCATATGTATAAGCACGGCAGTGCCGTCTCTTACTGCTTCCTTTTTTTCCCAGCTGGGGAAAAAGTTGTTTGTTCGGGCCCCAGGAAAGGCTCTTGGCTTCTACTTTGGGTTCGTTGGTAACCGCTCGCACTCCCACTATTCCCACCCACCCACCCACCCACTCACCCGTCCACTCACCCACCTTCCTACTTCCCTATCCATCTATCCACCTATCCGCCCGTCCACCTATCTGTCCGTCCACCTGCCCGCCTATTTAGGATGCCATAAAGGTCGCATTGGTTTTCAAAAAAATGTCATACATGTGTTCGCTGGTTTTGATCCATGCTAAGGTACTTGGAATATGTCAACCCGGAAGTATACGAAAAAGCAAGAGTAAAAATACAACCCGGATGTGTTTGGTGTGTTCCCACTATGCCAATCCGGCCGACGCACCCTCACCCCTCTCACCCCACTGTATTATATGAACCTACGTTTTGCGCCACGCTGTTGATGTCGCCGATTATTTTATGTCGCAAAGAGCGTTCGACGAAATTTCTGGAGAGCTGCTAAGAAAGACGAAACGGCGGGAGGCGTCGCTCTTCGAGGAGTGGCAGGTAACCGCGGGTTGGGAGTTCCCCTAGCGGAAGCTGTTGTTAGAAGGTGTTGCGAAACTGTCTGGACTTTGTTCGGGTCTTTGTACTATTACATAAAAAACTATATCGAATATCAAATAAAAAACGGTGCTTATATTTCTGGACGGAGTGGTATTGTGTTACTAAGCATATTCGGTCCTGATTACTATGTTCCCCCTTAGTGCTCGTCCCGTTGACGCAATTGCTCGTTTCCCTCATGGCAGTGAGCAAGATTGTGTAAGCCGGAGCAGTTTTATCCACCTTCGAGGGGTCTCCGGTTTGTTCGCGTTCTAAAGATACCTGGGAGGTTACACCTTTTTTTTTCTTGTTGCGCCCGCGTTTTCTGTCTACATTGCGCCGATTTGTGAACGGAGATTGGGCATAGTAATTTTTCAGTGTTCCAGTCGGAATGTCAATGTTGCCGTGCTCTACTGTAGTATATACAACACTACACTTTGGTGTTTTTGTGATTTTGCTTTGCAATTTTTCCATGCCTTGCTCTTCTGGCCGTGTCTGCGCTCGGTTGGAAAGGCGCGGCAGAGCGTGGCTTCGCTCGCATGCTGACGTTTTTGCTGGTGGTATATATGTGCTTCTAAATATTTTCGGTTTATTACGTAGTGCATCGACCTCGTATGTACGCCTTTTTGTCCGGACTATTGGGTGACAATTACCGGTAGAGCCTACGTGCCACTTGTTCTTTCAAGATGGTTGACAAACACTGTATATCACACGAGACAAAAAGACGAACGCCACGTAACCATTGGTTGATTTGGTCTGATTGGCTCAGGGTTAGGTTTAGAGTTAGGTCTAGGGGCACATTTATTCGGGTCATACACAAGGTGTGTCGACAATTTTCTTGAGGAAGCAGTATGCTATGTGCCCTCGACTTTTCTGCCAATGTCATCATTGGTCGCTGTCATGGGTTAGCGCAGCATCAGTGTTGTGTGAACCGAAAATAGAATGGTCTCGGTCGGTTTTCGTTTTTTTACCGAAAAAGTCGGTGGGTTTGGGTTTGCAGAATACATGCAAACCCGAAGCCGAAACCAAACGTTTTTTCGTTGAAAAACCGAAAAAAAAATGCCGAAAATCTCTCGATCGGTTTCGGTCGTTTTTTTTTCTAATAAACCGATAATAAAAAAAACGGCATTCGGCGGTCTTGAAAAACCGACAAAAAACCGACTTTCGGCTATCGGTTCACAACACTGGGCAGCATGTTCACCACCGCGCCAAGCAATATTGAACGGGAAATTGGTCTTTGCGCGGGACTCGTTTGTGCGGGAACGGGATACACAGTACTTCGGGCGATCACCTGAAAAACCTTCAGTCAATATCCTTTGCATCGAGGGCTGTTCAACACACATTATCGGTGGTATGATATTTAATAATGTGCGCGGTAATTGTTTGTGCGGGAGCGGAGTTTTTTTCACATTTTTTATCACGGAACGACAGGAGAAAATCCCCAATCCCGCACAAAGGTGCGGGGTGAATCCCGTGGAAAATATTCTCGCAGAAAAACATCCCATAGAAGGCCCTGGTGTTTTGCTGTACGCCGGGTTCGAAGTGCGGAAGGTTCCGCGAGATATATAAAACCCCCCCCCCCCCCCCCCCTGCTTCGTCTCGAAAGGGATGCGCGGTCAATGGTCAAATGACTAAGGCAAGCAACAAATGAGTACGCCCCCCCCCAACCGCTGCAATCTACTTGAGGGTGATTGGTCAGTGGTTGATTGGATAGTATTACGTATACAAGGTATACTTCGAACCGCAACTTCCTCTTCCCCTGCCACCGGTCTCGTTTGAGCAGGAGGAGGTGCAGGACGGGTTGGATGGTGGGGAACTCAGCACTCAGATGCGCGGCAAGGCAAGGAGGGTGTGGCCTATTTCATGCGCTGTCGTTGTAGTTGTTGTTATTTTGGTTATTGTTGTTGTTGTTGTTGTTGTTGCTTGTCGTTGCTGTTGTTGCTGTTGTTGTTTTTGCTGCTGTCGTTGCTGTTGTTGTTATTGTTGTTGCTTGTTGTTGGTGTTGTTGTTGCTGCTGGTGCTGTCATTGTTGGTATTGTTGTTATTGTTATTGTTGTTTCTTGTTGCTGTTGTTGTTCTTGTTGCTGCTGCTGGTGTTGGTGTGTTGTTATTGTTGTTGGTATTGTTGTTGTTGCTCGTTGTTGCTGTTGGTGGTGTTGTTATTGTTGCTGCAAGTAGATCACGTAGACGCGGTCGACTGAGCTTCGTTCTTGTTGTCACAACTTAACGAACCCTCACCATTAAACTTGGCATACCCACAACGACAGCCTACATACAACCTTTGCCTGTAACTGTTTCGATTGTGCAGCTCATGGATATCGACAAAAAGGGCATTCTGGTGGTGAATTACTCGGAGCGCCTGGTTACGCTTTTGCGGGAGGTCCGGCAGCTATCCGAGCTAGGCCACTCCATCCCATCCAAGATTATGAAGGTGGGTGTCCCTGTAGCGAATCGCATATCACTGCTCGCACCATTCTTCGGCTAGATAGCCTGGAAACCAGTACGAACCCCAATGACTTTGCTTGATTTTTTACGAAGTAGTTAACAGGAATGCGGCATACCTGGTAGTCTTTAGCTTAACGGGGCCAGCACTCCCTGCGACGAGGTGCCGCGTTGATTGCCATCGAATTGATGCCGGAGTGGTAGCCCTGGGTGGAAGTCTCCGGCTGATCGTAGTAGAGAGGCCTCATTTACCCCCAAACAATATAAGAGTACAAGGGCCGACGAAGTGTTACTGCAGAAAAAAAAAGGTGGCACGCTTTTTTTCCCGTGCAAAATATAATCTCGAGCGCTTTGGCTCAAACCTGTCGGTTCAAAGTCCGGTGGGTGGTACCTAGACCCCGCGCGTTTACAACAAGCACACGTTCACTGTCCCGAGCTGAAGAGCTTTTTATTCTAAAGGTTTAGGGAGTTAGATTCTCCCATGAGCTGACCGGACGAGAGATTGCCGGGTTCAACGCTCAGTAGGCGTTGATTTGATACTGTCTACACCCGTAAGCAGAAACACAGTCGAATGGGGATAGCTACGAAGCCGGATGGAGATCGAGAGATCACCGTGAACGCACGCATGGAGGGGGGGGTGGTAACAATCACCATTCCCTATACGTGTGGGGACTGAGATCTGCCTTGCGCGTCTCGGCCGCGAAAGAGAGAAAGCACCCGTCCTACGCACGCTGCTAGAAGAAGGCAAGCCTAAGCCTCTAAGCCGGCCACCGTTTGGGTTGCAGGTTGCAACTGAGGGGGAGACGTACTACCGCTACGGCGTGCTGCTGAAGAAGGTGGCCAACTTCTACAACAACATGGCCTCCCAGGCAAGCGATCATTGTGTTGCGGGGGGGGGAGAAATATCATTTCAGGACCAAATAAGCTTGGTAAAAATACTGGAATTTACCTGGTACTGGTTTTATGTGTGTAATGGTTCCTGATGACCATGGTCTCCCGCAATAGATAGATGACTACCGGTAACGGCCGTCCAAGTACCACTCCATGGGGCAACCGGTAGCGGCCTTTCAAGCAACGCTCCATGACAGCCGGTACCGGTCTTTCTCAAGTATTTCACTACCACAAAAACGGGAATTGCTCTATACCTGGTACCGGTATCGTTTTGCCGTGTATAGGCCTTCCTTTTGCGATGGCTTTCGGCTCATGACCGATATAGGCGTTTTGCGACAAATAATATGCTCCATGACAAAATGGGAGTTGGTACTATCTTGGCGTAGGTTTTTCTTATCGATGGCTTTCGATCCATTCCTGATGTCGGTTGTAAACAAAACTTGCAAGCGACGTGGGGGAGATGTTTTGGACAGTCACAACCCCCCCTCCACCCCCCCCAAAGCACGACATGTTCGCGTCTTCCGCTACACCAAATGGGTCGATTTTCATGCTCATACTAGAAGAGGCTTTCACGCAACGCCTCCAAGGTGTGCCAGCATCCTAGGACCGGACGGAACCAAACGTCCGCGTATGCTTGCATGGCCTCCTTAAAGCCGAACACCCAGAGTAGACAAGGGTTTCCATGAGGCGGTGCTGGCGACGGGGGTGGCGTTACGCACTAGTCAGGAGCGTACCCGGCCGTTTCGGTGTATCTGTAGATACCTAAGTAGAACTCACAGGGGTTTACATGCGACGACGGTGGCGGCGGCGATGGGGGTGGCGAAAAACACTAAGCCATTGCGCCTTGTCGGCCGTTTCGTTTATCTATAGGTTATCTCTGTCCAAAAGCCGATGCTTCTAGACTCCCTGCTAGCCTTCGAAGAGGTGGTGATGCAGCCAACGCTGACGAGGAAGGGCAGAGACGGAAGCGGAGGCGGATCTGTGACCTGGAGGTAAGCAAGCGCTCGCTTTGTTCGCATCTCCACGGCAATCGCATGTGTGGAACGAGTGCTCATTTACGTGGTCGTTTGTGTTTAACAACACGCGGTGCAAAGGGCCACATGAAAAGGGCGGCTCAAAATCCCATAAAACTTGCCGAGGACGCATTCAAAAGGCAACCCCCGACTATCACGTAACAGTAGCAATATATGTCTAATATATGAAAACTTGGCCACATTATACTTCACGACACTTTTGCCGAAAATGGCAAATACTTTGTGATTTCTTACGTGTCGCTTATAGCGGCTCGTTTAGCTACGTGGAAATGAGCAGTAGTTTCCTCTCCCCCGGGAAAAACCACTGAGTCATTCGAGTGTTTTTCGCCCTTTCTCAACGGCGCTCCGCCTCGAAGGAGATGCGTGGTCAACGGTCAAATGGCTAAGACAAGCAACAAAAGAGCAAGCCCCTTCCCCCCAGATCGTTTGTGCGGGGTGGAGAATCTTAACTCCGCACAAGGGGAATGATCGTACCACGTAGTGTGTACCAGGTATATGGTAAGGCACCCAAGAGGCAGATACACAGTGCTCCCATTGCTGTCTCAGGAAGTTCCCACACCGGCAATCAAATCGATTTATTGGAGGCTGTCATCCATATGCAAGTCCGCCTCACAAGCGGTTCTTAGCAGGATGCAGCTTACCCTTCATGCGACTCGCCCAACACCTCACGTTTCGCTTCGCACTTGATGCTAGCAATGTCTGCCTCGTCGGTGGTGAAAACCCGACATGCTCCGTCTCGGCATTGTAGAGATGCGAGGGTCTATGGTCATACGACTACGGCCATGCATGAATATGTAGCACACACCCCTACCCCCCGCGTCACCGCTCTGTCCTGCGCGATGTCTGTACCTGATATTTGTGTTCATGAATCGTGTCCGGTACCTTGGCTGCCACAGCAATACGGTGGAGTGCGAGAACTACGTGGAAAGGCTTCAGCGGGCGGCCGATACGCTATCCTTGGAGAACAGGCGGCTTAGAAAGGTGAACAGGCGGCTTAGAGAGGCTCGCTACGTACCTCCGCCCCCTTTTTTTACAACTACGAGGTTGACGGTGCCGTAAACAGCATGGCCCTGTCAAGCGGGCTTGGTCTTGCTTGCACCGGACGGGCTAGGCTGTGCGAATTACAACGGAACCCTGTGTCCCCTCCCCCCCCCACCCCGAAAAACCGATATGCTCCGTCCCGGCATTGTAGGGGATGCGAGGGTCTATGGTCATACGACTGCGGTCATGCATGAAAATTAAGTGCCCCCCCCCCCCCCCCCCCCCCCACCCCCGCGTAGTCGTTGTTGTATGGAAACAACGTATTGAGCGCCCAAATGTTGAAAGTGTCTATGTTATATTAGGAGTAGGAACGGTGCTCCGTCTCGAAAGGCATGCGTGTTCAATGGTCAAATGACTAAGGCAAACACCAAATGAGTACGCCCCCTCCGTAGTCGTTGTTGTTAAGTGCCAATTCTGGACGGAAAGGTAAGGACCGGTTTTGTTTATATACGTATTACCGTAGAGAGTGCGGAGTTAACAAATAGGGGTATGCTCGTTTTTCAGCGCTCGTTTCCTCTTGACAACGGTGAGGGCGCTTTTTAGTGTCGAACATTATTACCTTGTCCGGAAGGCTCCCGACTAGATTTTGTTTTTTTTTCTCGGTATCATCACCTCGTTCGGTGTTGGCAAAACCTTAACCTTCAGCCTTCCCGTTCAGAAAAAAAATCGCGCGCTGAAAAACGTTCGCGCCCCCTGTGTGCGAACTCGACGCTCTCAATAATGGCAATACCAGAACGCTCCTGAAATTTCCGTCCAGAGGGGTTAGCAACAGGTAATGGCAGAGAAGGGCCCCCTCTTGCGCGGGGTAAAGGGGACACGCAAAAAAAGCGGACACCTATATACACCTCCGCACCGAATAACCCCTGGGCTTAGCGGGGGGGCCCTTGGGGCCAGCATCGCTGCACACCCGGCTATAGACCTAGGTGGACTCGCAGACCCACACACAGGTGGCAAGGGGCGGAGCGAATGTAAATATGGTGACAATCGCAGCAGGTTTCCATGTCACATATATGCCTGCATGTCAGTTGGAAACCGCTATTCCGGGGGAACATACTAATCAGGACCAAATATGCTTAGTAATAATGGTGGAATATGTAGGTTTTTGTGTACGTGATAGGTCCTGATTACTTTGGCCCCCCGTCATAGGATAGATACCCTAGGATGGCCCAGACTCCACGGCGGTTTTCGAAGAGGCGTACCGACAGCCTACGTACGGGTTTTCGGCCCCCCGTTGGTCCCCTTGTAGAAATATGTTGTGTGAGTTGAACGAGGTTCTCATGGTTCTCCCAGGACAATTTCATATTGTGTCGAATGAACGCCCACGCGCATACAACCCATACAACCTTCAGCTTGAGAAAACCCTCGCGAGGGCCACCATCCCAGTTTTCGTGAGCGGTATGTTGCCTGCCCCTCCCCCCCCTCGACGACCGCCGACGCAATGATAGTTATACGCATACGTATATTTTATGCTTTGCTGCCTCGGACGCTAGTTTGGCCCAAATAGTATCGACAAAATAGTGAGATACGGCGCAAACTGCACGTGCGGGTTCGGCTCTAGAGAAGCGGGGATCATAATCATGGTAACGCTCGTGTTTCACCTCGAACGCGACAAAATAACAGCGTGTTACACGCACACTGCTGTGCGTAAAGGTCGTTTGTGTCCGACACTTCACTTCGCCCTTTGCCTCCCTTCCTACCCTACCGCCCGCGAAGGTGCATGCTTCTCTGGCATCGCTCGTCTCGGGCATCATGTCCATCGACCTCCTTCGACAGAGAGATAGGTGGAAGGCACACTGGGCCCAGATCAGGTATGTATGTTGCACAGCAGGGCGGATGTATCACTCAGAGGTGTTGGACACGTCTGAAACGGGCCACAATGGGGGGGGGGTGCACCTGCTTTTTGATGAGGCGTTACGCGTGAGGGGCTGTGTGTATAACCTCACCCTAAACTGAGCTTTGAGAAAGAAAAATGAACGTTTCAACACGATGGCCGAGGTATACGTATGTATGTACAACGGAAAACTTAGAAAAAAAACACACGCACACACACACTACACACATGTTTTTTCAGACGATACAATGGTTGGATAGTATTTTGGTCGAGGTGTATAGTACTAGTCAGTAATGGGTAGTGATAGTCAGTATAAGTCAGTAGTAGAGGAGACTAGCTGAAAACGAGCGACCAAGCGAGACAATGAGCCTAGCAATCATATAGAGACGACGAAAACCAACGGGACGGGAAGGGTGCGGAAGAAGGACGAATCGGCGAGGGGAGAAAACAAGCGAGAAATGGCGGACCGAGTGGCGCGATATGTGCTGGATTGTCTCTCCTGGACTATTTTTGTTTTTTTTCCCCTCCCCATCGCTGCACCATTGCACCACCCCCTCGGGATGACGTGTCTGTGCTATCTCTGTGGTCTTGTTTGTTTGAGTGTTTGTTTGTACTTTTGGCTTGTCTCTTTGTCTTTGTCTTTGTGTTTTCCCTTCGCTGTTTTTGACCTTTTGCAGTTACACTGCTCGCAGGCCGGGGGTACATCAGTAGCACGGGACCATCGTTCCCTTCCCCCGTATCATGTCTGCGTTTATAATCGGTGTGAAGGACTCGATTTGTTTGCCTGGCCGGCGTGAACTCGGCACGGAACACCCCGGCATTATAGGGGCACCAAGATAGAATCAGGGCGATTGGTGATGTTGACCTTTCCAGTTTTAGTTTTACCTCCGCAAAGCGTGTAGAGGGGAGCAGAGGGCTCCAGACTATCTGCTTTTGACTGGCTTTGATCGCTTTGCAGACCCTTCGGGTTCCACTTGTATTGCAGTATACCTTTTTTGGGCAAGTTAGCCTGCGACCACGGGAATCGACCGCGTCAAGTATTGGATTAGTACGGACAGATGGAGGTACTGGATAGAGAGACCGGCACGGCTTTTAATGTGAAGACAACAATAACAACAACAACAACAACAACAACAACAACAACAACAACAACAGTCCGTGGTAGTCAATAACGATCAGTAATAGTCAGCAACTGTCAGTAATGGTTAGTAATAGTCAGTAGAAGTCCGCAATTGTCAACAACAGCCAGCAAAAGTCAGTCATACCTTGTAGTCAAGAATAGCCAGTAATGGCCAGTAAGAGTAAGAATAGCCAGTAACGGCACAGTAATCAGGACCCATCACATACACTAAAACCTATATATTAAAATATTTTTGGTAATCATATTTGGTCCTGATTACGATGTCCCCCCATAATGCTTCAAATCCCTGAAATCTGGCCCGTAGTCACAAAACAGGCTGAACGGCAAAAAAATGTCTCGATGGAAGAAAGCCAAAGGACGGCCCATGCCCATACTTTCATTTTGTTTTTCCAATGTTTCACACACGCCTTCGGCCTCATCCCAACTGCTGTGTGATTCGTTCCCACAGGGAGGTTGTGAGCGGCATCGAGGCCAAGTACCCGGCCTCCAGTGTGGAACAGTGGATCACATACTGGGACCACCAGGTAAAACGTGTTGCTGGGTTCGGCGTGACAAGCGCGTAGCATTGCTATACGTAGCCGCTGATCAAAACCGTCTCTCGAAATAGCGAACCATGTATGGTCTTACGCGCTGCGCAGGTAGGTATCTGGTACTATACAAGGCGTAGCC
>MEHQ01001507.1:0-138433 GCA_008828725.1 Saccharina japonica
TCAACCCTCAGACCCTAGAAGCACAAGCTCCTTACATATGTCTAGGGCTTGCTGACCTGGCGTATTGTTGTTCGTGATGTGTCTCGCAGGGTGAGTAGAGTTGCTCTTCGTGACGAGTGGATCGTAGCTGGGCAGTAGTTGCGATGAGGCTGATGCCGACGATCAACGAAGGGGGAATAACGATAGCGGACACGACGGGTACAGCAGTGCCCACGGGGCGTGGGGCTAACAGGACGGGTATCACAGATCACTTGGCTTTGCTCTTTCTTTGGTCTCTGGGTGGCGTTGAGTAAACACCGGGTGGTTGCGATACCGCTTTACTGGTTTTGTACACGAAACCGAAGGCGTTCCCATGCCAGGGATCCTTCCTGCCCCTATAAGATATGGCCTCAGGAGCTTGTGAAAGCTTACCCTTTGCTCATACAAATAGACCCGACGCGTGACACTGATCAACACAGTCGTCTCGCGTCGTATTATCCTCCTCGCAGCGCCGTCGCGCTGTAACAGTCTCTCGGCGCTGTAACAGTAGACTACTACCAGGTACACAATAATACTGTTAATACGTACAATAATTGAATAACGAGCGAAACGAGCGAAATGTTTAAAAGTGTTGGGGCATATAAAAAATATATTAACGTTGCAGGAACATCTGCCAACTTAACGACAACCTTACACGTTGTATGAAGATATCAAGAGGAGATCTCACATTCGAAGGGCCTTCTCGTACGTTGCGGTACATTGTGTGCGTCGCCCATATGTACTGAGGTTGTGATTTCGTCACAACGTCCCGCAACGTACCCAAATGGCCACCTGTGTAAGTTATACTTTTGTCGAAGATCGTACGCAGACTGTTAATATCTACTTACCGTAAAATGCTATTCCAACAAACCCATGATACGTGTGTATACCGAATCTAAAAATCACTTGTATAATATATGATCTCGATATGACACGTACCGTCGTGTTTTGCGTGATTTGATTAGAAAAAAACCGCCGTTCACCCAAGTTGACCAAAAGCTATAACAGAAACCAGATCACCATGAAAAATACCCGATATCCGATCGTGTCAGAAGAGAGACTCGAAAATCACAAAAAAACGAGGGAAAGAAGCAAGAGGGTACGCCAGCCCCTAGTGCCTGGCTCACGAGCACACGCGAGTCGCTGTCCGTTGCAAACTCGCTAAAAAACAGCAAGCAGCAACACTGCTGTCATATTGGTGCTGTACTACCGCTGCCATTGTTGGTGTATCATAGTTTGGCTCGTAGATATGTATCAGCCATGCAGGTACGTATCAGAGTGTTGTGTGTATCTGGCCATATCATTCTGGCCGGAAATGTAAAGAACGTTTGAATATTAATGTAAATATATAACAGGTTCGTACATTTCCGAACAGAGTGGTGGTAGTTAAACAAATCCGAGCATCGTATGTATGATACGAAAGAGTGCGATCGTTTCGTGCACCCACAGACCTGTGCTGTGCTGCACCAGCACCGAGCCCCACGTCCTGTGTGTAAACGTATGATACTACACAGCAGCAAGCAGCAGCACCGTAGGACTACGAGCACTGCTGCTGCTGTCGCTGCTGTGTCACGACCTGGCACGTACGAGAAGAGTATGCATGATACGTACCTACCTCTGGTATATTTCAACATGAACGCACGCGTGCTGGTATTTTCGAAAAGTATCATCTACGGGTACAGCAGTGCGTACGGGAACGAGTTTGCTAATCGCAATTGCTCGTTATTGATAGGGCTACAGTGTGTGCCGAAGGCAGGGCGTTTTCCGCGAGTGCGCAGGGTATTTTTTCAAAGCGCACATAATTCGTAAAGCGGGTTTATTCAAATGTTTGGAACTTCACTTTACATTTGTTTCCGAACAGAGTGGTACTTGAAAAAATCCGAGCATCCTATATACGCAAGAGTGCGACCGTTTCGAGCACCCACAGACATGTGATGCACCAGCACGCGGGCACCACGTCCTGTGTGTACGTAGACGTATGATACTACACAGCAGCAAGCGGCAGCAGCGTAGGATCACGAGTACTGCTGCTGCTCTCGCTGCTGTATCACGACCTGGTATCATACGTACGAAGAGTATGCATGATACGTACCTGGTATACTTTAACACGTAGGTGCTTGTTGTATTTCGAAAGGTATAGTCTACGAGCACAGCAGCACAGTGTGTGCGAACGGAAACCAGTGTTGCGTGGGGAGATAAACACGTATGTATCCACGCAGACCTGGCGATATAGCAGTAAGCCATGAAACACACATACATCAGGCCACCCTATGCCCCAACGGTGTCACGCTGTGCTGCTGTTGTATGAGCGCATGTTCGCAGTATGGTCGACGTGTCGTCCGATCGATGCCCTCCTTGTTGTGGCGTGCGTGTGTGCTGTTGCTGCATGTGCCTTCTTCGAAACCCATCAAGGCTGACGGGATCGTGATTGTCCGTTATGTTCGTATAGGACTGCAGGCTACAGGGTGTGGCAAAAAGGCGGGGCGTTTTTCACAGAAGGAGCGGGTTTCACGTTGCCCTGGTAGGCTCGGCCTAGTGGGACGGGGTACCCCGCGAAACCGACTCTATTTTTTCGGCCTCGCGAGCGCCCCGCGCGGGCCACGGGCCGCGGCCGAGGGCGAGGCCCGGGGGGCGCGCTCCCCGGCCGGCCCCCCGCGGGCCGAGCCCGGCGCCGGCGAGTTCGGCCGGGAGGGCGAGGCGCGAAAACGCGCCGCCGGGCAAAAAAATCACAATCCTACTTTGTTACAAGGTTCCCCTTCGGGATGTTGGTCACTTGAAATCCCGGGGGTGTCGCAAGGTGAAAATAGATCGCACATGCTCCTGACATGCTTCAAAGTTAAATTTTTGGAGCAAAACTGTGGCATAGACTGTAAAAGTAGTAGCGACGGCTATTCCTAACGAACCTCAGATACGATATCATCTCGTGACAGTTGTATCGTTAGGAATGGCCGTCGCTACTACTTTTTCCTTTGAACAATCCAGCAGTCTATGCCACGGTTTGCTCCAAATTTTGCCAGAATTCGCGACTTTGAAGGCCCAGAGCACGCCCCAGTGCTGTACGTACGTACTGCTGTACGTATATACGTACGTACAACTGAAGAACGTATTTACTGCTGTACGTACGTACAACTGAACCTGCAACTGCTGTAGTACTTGCGTACCACTCTCTATCCCGTATGTACTGCAGGAGTATTGGTATGTGGTATGTGCCAAAGCACCTACGACACGGCTATATGAGATCGGCCTATCGTTTCCGTAGACAGAGGTGCTGTAGATATGACATGCACACCTGCCTGCTCGTAGACTTGTGTACGTGTTACAAGTTTGTGGTCTGGTCAACATAGGTCAAGGGCAGTTTATGGTACCTTTGTCCCGTTATCGCTTGTCGCTCGCGATAACCGACACCCGGGGGTCCTCATGAACATCCTATCTATGATAGACACACAAATTAGCTTGTACCGAGCTCGGGCATTGACACTACCTGGATCCTCGTGGTGAACAGGCTCCAGCGTTGATGACCTTGCTACTCACGCCTCCTCCAGCTGACAGAGCTCCAACTCGCAGAGCGGTTGGTTTAGATATGGCTCAGATATGTCTTGTGCTTGCTCCACTTCATTTGTGAGCAAGGTGGGCCCTCCTTGCCGGGACTCGGTATTGAGCCGGAGTTCCAGGTAAGGAGGCCTTTTCACGAGAGCACTTTCATTATTCATCGCCCTTGAACTGGGTCTTCCATTAGCGCCTTCAGATATTGAGTACTATCTAGATGCACCGTCGTAACATCCCCCCCAGCTGAGTGGCCAGGAAGGGACAATCACGCGACACTCTCGATGGTGCACGATATCGGAAGACGCTATTTCGGCAACTAGCTTTCAACCATAGGTCCATCGCTTTCAAAAGTTCAAGGGTTGCCATTGGTTTGGGGGGGGGTTGGCTTGGTACTGCACGTCGACCTTTTGTCGATGATTTGTACTGTCGCCCGAGGCATCGTACTAGTCCACACCTCACGCTAGGATTTACAGCGTGCTATGCTTTCATACGAACGCCTTTGTTCTGGGCTTGGTGATCTGCGTCGACCTTTTGTCGTCGTTTCATACTTCGCCCGGGTAGTTGGGGGGGGGTATAGTTTGCGGGGGGGGGGTGGCTTGGTACTGCACGCCGACCTTTTGTCGATGATTCATACTGTCGCCCGAGGCATCGCACTAGTCCACACCTCACGATGGGATTTTGCCGGCGTGTTGTGCTTTCATACGAACGCTTTGTTGGGCTTGGTGATCGCGTCGACCTTTTGTCGTCGTTTCATACTTCGCCAGTTTGCGGGGGGGGGGTGGCTGGTACTGCACGTCGACGCTTTTGTCGATGATTCATACTGTCGCACTAGTCCACACCTCACGCTGGGATGTTGCCGGCGTGTTGTGCTTTCATGTGAACGCCTTTGTTTGGGCTTGGTGATCCGCGTCGACCTTTTGTCGCCGTTTCACACTTTCGCCCGTGACATCGTACCTATCCGCCTTCACGGTAGCCTTTTGCCAGCGTGCTGCGCTTTTGTACGAACGCCTTTTAGCTCGGTACTTCGCATCGACGTTTTGTCGATGCTTTGCACTTTCGCCTGAGTAGTCAGCATAGTTCTGCTCATCGCGGTGGCCTTTTGCCAGCACACTGAGTGACATGCCAACTCTCCATTCGATCACCCGCTACATACCGATTGCAATCATATACATAAAATATGTATGACTATACCAAACCGTCGTACCTTCCCCCCCAGCCGGTTGGCCTGGAACAGGTCAGCCACGCGGTACCATCGACGGTGTACGCTGATAACACTATTAATTGTCGGCTTAGTTCTGCTGCTCGAGCTAGTTGTGTTCCGGCACACTAAATGACCACATAAACTTCCCACTCGATCACCACTTACATACCGCTTGTTTTTATCTA
Source organism: Saccharina japonica (assembly GCA_008828725.1). Classification (NCBI taxonomy): domain Eukaryota; class Phaeophyceae; order Laminariales; family Laminariaceae; genus Saccharina; species Saccharina japonica. The sequence goes on from MEHQ01001507.1 coordinate 4,951, forward strand.
TCTTATACGTATGACTCTGGCAAGCCATCGTATCTTCCCCCGCAGCCGGTTGGCCTGAGACAGGTCGTATACGCGATACTGTACCCCGTGTACGCTGATAACAACAATATTATTTCATTTCTATACGAAAGTACTATTATAAGGACGTCGTTTTATCCTGCACTTACTATGAACATATCATCTTATTCGTACACATATTAAACTAATACGCAGCACAACCTGTCAACTTTTGCTATGGCCTTGTCAAGAGCAAATGGCGACCCGCGGTGACATGGTATACTCCCATCATCTGGCAGGCGGAGTCTGCGCATCTTGGCTCACACTCTTGCTGCGCCCTATAAACCAATACGACTGAGTATAATCTATTGTCGTCCCTTCGAGGATGCCGCGATCCGTCCTGACGGGATGCCGTTGCGTCCCCTCAGTAACGTCCCTCTTAGTTGACGCGTGGGACATCATATCTGTGCATCTTGGCCCTGTGGTCAGGTCTTCCTCCGTTCTTTACTCCCCGTACTAGCTATAAGCTATTGACGTCTCTTCAAGTTTTCTAGCAATCGGCCTCGATAACATATCATCGCGTCATCTAGCTAGTACATCGCTAGGCTGACGCGCGGGGACATCATGTCGTCGCGTCTAGGTCCTATGGCCAGCTCTTGCTCCGTCCTATAAAACCAATGATGTTACTTGTTCGAGGGTCTTGCACTTGTTAACGGAACTCTACCGACGTATCTTTTCATGTACGCTAAGAATTACACCTCAGTAAAACTTACCCTACCGGCACGTAGATGTTAGGGCTGCCACAGGCGAGAGCAACCCGACCTTGACATGCACGAGAGGCATGCAGCCGCAGATGACGTTGGCATTACCGCTATAGGTGCCAATCTCCTGAAGAGAGGGGCTCCCATTGGACGCCTGTCCAGCGCTGGCACGTCTTGCAACGAGTGTGGCCATGTTGAACACCGACCTGCCCGGTTGTCGTGTTACTACGTGGCCACCCCTCCCCCCTCGTTACGAGACGGTCCCCAGCGGAAAAGACAAACAAACGAAACTACCTCGTACATTCGTGTGGTCGTTGTCATGTACCAGGTATAGATGTTGCAAGCAATATGCGGAGCAGGCATCAGTTCGGGGTGTTTTGTGGTCGCACCTCGTAGCGCCATGGTCAATTATCTCTCGAATACCTCTGCCAACGCCCGTCTCTCCTTTTCACTCTCTGTTGCCCTGTTACGTAACATGTAATTTACTCGTTAGTTTGTCTGCTTGTTTGTTTGTTGCGTATCGCTTGTGATGGGTCGTAGCTTTGTCCCTCTTCTATATTGTCGCCTATCCAAGCGGAAAACTATTTCACGAGTTATTTGTTGGGGCTTGGTAAACAATGTTTGCGCCCACCACGCCGTCGGTGGACCCGACGCTCGACGTGGTACCTACCGCTGTATAGCAAGGGCTCGGTTGCGCTTCACGCACTGGTTGCATCCATTCTACAGTGTGGTACGAACTATGATGTTAGTTTATGTGGTATCATCTTGGCTTTTAGAGTAGTTGTACTGTTGTGTTTCTGTCTGTCTGATTGAAGATGTACACCAACCACAAAATTCAGCCCACGCCTACCCTGAGCTAGTTGTTGTCCTAGCCAGGGGCTCGGCAAATCCACATGTTTACCACGCAGCCCATCATCGGCGGTGGGCTCAACATGCAAAGTGGTACCTACCTCAATTCAGTGAGGGCTCGGTTACGCTTTCGCGCACTGATGATATCTATTTTGTGGTGCGGTAAGATATATGATGTGGGTTCATTTGGGTTTGCGTTAAGTTTACTTCGATTGCTGCGCGTCTCTATATCGAATTTACTATGTATCCTGACCACAAAATTCAGCCCACGCCTACCCTGAGCTATTTGTTGTCATAGCCAGGGGCTCAGTAAATTCACATGTTTACCACGCAGCCCATCATCGGCGGTGGGCTCAACATGGTACCTACCTCAATTCAGTGAGGGCTCGGTTACGCGTTTGCGCACTGATGACATCTATTTTGTGGTGCGTTACTCTATGATGTGGGTTCATTTGGGTTTTGTTAAGTGTACTTGGATTGCTGGGGGTCTGTGGATTTGATTTACTAAGTACCCTGACCACAAAATTCAACCCACGCCTACCCTGAGCTATATGTTGTCATAACCAGGGGCTCGGTAAATTCTTATGTTTACCACGCAGTCCATCATCGGCGGTGGGCTCAACATGCAAAGTGGTACCTACCTCAATTCAGTGAGGGCTCGGTTACGCTTTCGCGCACTGATGACATCTATTTTGTGGTGCGGCACGATATATTATGTGGGGTCATTTGGGTTTTTGTTTAAGAGTACTTGGATTGTTGTGCGTCTGTTTATCGGCTTTAGTATGTACCCCGACCACAAAATTCAGCCCACACCTACCCTGAGTTATTTGTTTTCATAACCAGGGGCTCGGTAAATTCTTATGTTTACCACGCGGCCTCTCATAGGCGGTGGGCTCAACACTCGAAGTGGTACCTACCTCAATGCAGTGAGGGCTCGGTTACGCTTTCGCGTACTGATGACATCTATTTTGTCGTGCGGTACAATCTATGGTGATGTTTATTTTTATCGCGGCTGTAGAGTACTCGCATTGCTGTGTGTCTGTCTATCACATTTTGTAAATGTACCCCGGCCGCGAAATTTAGACCAAACCTACCCTGAACTACCAGAAATTGTATTCAGGGGCTCAGCAAAGTTCTTGTGTTTACCACGCGACCTATCACAGGCATTTTGCGGTGCGCTTCGATCTATGATCTTGGTTTAGTTGCTTTTGTTTTGGCTTTGGAGTACTCGTGCTGTCGATCTGCAGCATACCTGTACTCATTCTGTAGGAGCAGCACACCTGCTGTGCTGTAGGTACTGCTGTATAAAATTAGAACAACCGGACGATTCTACTACAACTGCTGTACGCGCCAAGACTACACAACAAGCAGTGTATCTCTCTCGCCCTCTTAATGCGCTCTGGCATCACACTTCCTCTGTAACCCTCACCCCCTCTTTCACGCGCCTACCCCCTCTCTCGCCCGAAACTTCTCTTTCGCATAAAAAACCTGTGTATTTGTATTTAAAATGATGGCGCCTACAATTGGTGCAGCACTGCTATAACAAATATCATCTGCGCCTACCACCTCTCTCGCTCTTCACCTCGCGTTCGCACGTCCCCTGTCTAGGTGGGTATTTGTATTGTGAATACTGACTACAGCAGTACGTTGTATTAATTATATAGTACTACTGTAAATAACAACTATTTCATAATCATATACCAGGTATAGGAGTACACACGTACACATGTTGTTACGTATTCGTAAGAATATGTATAATAAAAATCGTATTTCGAGTGTTCGACTCCTACGTAACACCTTGCTTCATCGTATTGTCCTGACCTTTCGTGTTCATGGAATTCAGTGTATCGCTGTTGGTATCTGTCGTAGTACATAAATATCACACCCTGGACAATTGACAATAGTCTAATTTCCTATTAATAGTTTCCTATTACAATTGACTGGCAATTATGGTCGCCAATTCCAATTAATTGGAACGCATAAGAGCCTACTATGTACATAGGCCTAGTGGGTGTCTGTTAATAGGAATTGTCTGTACCATAGAGCTCGATGCGTTCCAATTAATTGGAATTGGCGACCATAATTGCCAGTCAATTGTAATAGGAAACTATTAATAGGAAATTAGACTATTGTCAATTGTCCAGGGTGTGATATTTATGTACTACGACAGATACAAACAGCGATACACTGAAATCCGTGAACACGAAAGGTCAGGACAATACGATGAAGCAAGGTGTTACGTAGGAGTCGAACAATCGAAATACGATTTTTATCATACATATCCTTACGAATACGTAACATCATGTGTACGTGTGTACTCCTATACCTGGTATATGATTATGAAATAGTTGTTATTTACAGTAGTACTATATAATTAATACAACGTACTGCGGTAGTCAGTATTCACAATACAACTACCCACCTAGAGAGGGGACGTGTGAACGCGAGGTGAAGAGCGAGAGAGGTGGTAGGCGCAGATGATATTTGTTAAAGCAGTGCTGCACCAATTGTAGGGCCATCATTTGAAATACAAATACACAGGTTTTTTATGCGAAAGAGAAGTTTCGGGCAAGAGAGGGGGTGGGCGCGTGAAAGAGGGGGTGAGGGTTACAGAGGAAGTGTGATGCCAGAACGCATTAAGAGAGCGAGAGAGATACACTGCTTGTTGTGTAGTCTTGGCGCGTACAGCAGTTGTAGTAGAATCGTCCGGTTGTTCTAATTTTATACAGCAGTACCTACAGCACAGCAGGTGTGCTGCTCCTACAGAATGAGTACAGGTATGCTGCAGATCGACAGCACGAGTACTCCAAAGCCAAAACAAAAGCAACTAAACCAAGATTATAGATCGAAGCGCACCGCAAAATGCCTGTGATAGGTTGCGTGGTAAACACGAGAACTTTGCTGAGCCCCTGGATACAATTTCTGGTAGTTCAGGGTAGGTTTGGTCTAAATTTCGCGGACGGGGTACATTTACAAAATGTGATAGACAGACACACAGCAATGCGAGTACTCTACAGCCGCGATAAAAATAAACATCACCATAGATTGTACCGCACCACAAAATAGATGTCATCAGTACGCGAAAGCGTAACCGAGCCCTCACTGGATTGAGGTAGGTACCACTTCGAGTGTTGAGCCCACCGCCTATGAGAGGCCGCGTGGTAAACATAAGAATTTACCGAGCCCCTGGTTATGACAACAAGTAACTCAGGGTAGGTGTGGGCTGAATTTTGTGATCGGGGTACATACTAAAGCCGATAAACAGACGCACAGCAATCCAAGTACTCTTAAACTAAAACCCAAATGACCCCACATAATATATCGTACCGCACCACAAAATAGATGTCATCAGTGCGCAAACGCGTAACCGAGCCCTCACTGAATTGAGGTAGGTACCACTTTGCATGTTGAGCCCACCGCCGATGATGGACTGCGTGGTAAACATAAGAATTTACCGAGCCCCTGGTTATGACAACATATAGCTCAGGGTAGGCGTGGGTTGAATTTTGTGGTCAGGGTACTTAGTAAATCAAATCCACAGACCCCCAGCAATCCAAGTACACTTAACAAAACCCAAATGAACCCACATCATAGAGTAACGCACCACAAAATAGATGTCATCAGTGCGCAAACGCGTAACCGAGCCCTCACTGAATTGAGGTAGGTACCATGTTGAGCCCACCGCCGATGATGGGCTGCGTGGTAAACATGTGAATTTACTGAGCCTCTGGCTATGACAACAAATAGCTCAGGGTAGGTGTGGGCTGAATTTTGTGGTCAGGATACATAGTAAACTCGATATACAGACGCGCAGCAATCGAAGTAAACTTAACGCAAACCCAAATGAACCCACATCATATATCTTACCGCACCACAAAATAGATATCATCAGTGCGCGAAAGCGTAACCGAGCCCTCACTGAATTGAGGTAGGTACCACTTTGCATGTTGAGCCCACCGCCGATGATGGGCTGCGTGGTAAACATGTGAATTTACCGAGCCCCTGGCTATGACAACAATTAGCTCAGGGTAGGCGTGGGCTGAATTTTGTGGTCAGGATACATAGTAAATTCGATATACAGACGCGCAGCAATCCAAGTAAACCCAAATGAACCCACATCATATATCGTACCGCACCACAAAATAGATATCACCAGTGCGCGAAAGCGTAACCGAGCCCTCGCTGGATTGAGGTAGGTACCACTTTGCATGTTGAGTCCACCGCCGATGATGGGCTGCGTGGTAAACATGTGGATTTGCCGAGCCCCTGGCTAGGACAACAACTAGCTCAGGGTAGGCGTGGGCTGAATTTTGTGGTTGGTGTACATCTTCAATCAGACAGACAGAAACACAACAGTACAACTACTCTAAAAGCCAAGATGATATCACATAAACCAACATCATAGTTCGTACCACACTGTAAAATGGATGCAACCAGTGCGTGAAGCGCAACCGAGCCCTTGCTATACAGCGGTAGGTACCACGTCGAGCGTCGGGTCCACCGACGGCGTGGTGGGCGCAAACATTGTTTACCAAGCCCCAACAAATAACTCGTGAAATAATTTTCCGCTTGGATAGGCGACAATATAGAAGAGGGATAAAACTACGACCCATCACAAGCGATACGCAACAAACAAACAAGCAGACAAACTAGCGAGTAAATTACATGTTACGTAACAGGGCAACATAGAGTGAAAAGGAGAGACGGGCGTTGGCAGAGGTATTCGAGAGATAATTGACCATGGCGCTACGAGGTGTGACCACAAAACACCCCGAACTGATGCCTGCTCCGCATATTTCATGCAACATCTATACCTGGTACATGACAACGACCACACGAATGTACGAGGTAGTTTCGTTTGTTTGTCTTTTCCGCTGGGGACCGTCTCGTAACGAGGGGGGAGGGGTGGCCACGTAGTAACACGACAACCGGGCAGGTCGGTGTTCAACATGGCCACACTCGTTGCAAGACGTGCCAGCGCTGGACAGGCGTCCAATGGGAGCCCCTCTCTTCAGGAGATTGGCACCTATAGCGGTAATGCCAACGTCATCTGCGGCTGCATGCCTCTCGTGCATGTCAAGGTCGGGTCGCCCTCGCCTGTGGCAGCCCTAACATCTACGTGCCGGTAGGGTAAGTTTTACTGAGGTGTAATTCTTAGCGTACATGAAAAGATACGTCGGTAGAGTTCCGTTAACAAGTGCAAGACCCTCGAACAAGTAACATCATTGGTTTTATAGGACGGAGCAAGAGCTGGCCATAGGACCTAGACGCGACGACATGATGTCCCCGCGCATCAGCCTAGCGATGTACTAGCTAGATGACGCGACGATATGTTATCGAGGCCGATTGCTAGAAAACTTGAAGAGACGTCAATAGCTTATAGCTAGTACGGGGAGTAAAGAACGGAGGAAGACCTGACCACAGGGCCAAGATGCACAGATATGATGTCCCACGCGTCAACTAAGAGGGACGTTACTGAGGGGACGCAACGGCATCCCGTCAGGACGGATCGGCGGCATCCTCGAAGGGACGACAATAGATTATACTCAGTCGTATTGGTTTATAGGGCGCAGCAAGAGTGTGAGCCAAGATGCGCAGACTCCGCCTGCCAGATGATGGGAGTATACCATGTCACCGCGGGTCGCCATTTGCTCTTGACAAGGCCATAGCAAAAGTTGACAGGTTGTGCTGCGTATTAGTTTAATATGTGTACGAATAAGATGATATGTTCATAGTAAGTGCAGGATAAAACGGCGTCCTTATAATAGTACTTCCGTATAGAAATGAAATAATATTGTTGTTATCAGCGTACACGGGGTACAGTATCGCGTATAAGACCTGTCTCAGGCCAACCGGCTGGGGGGGAAGATACGACGGCTTGCCAGAGTCATACGTATAAGATAGATAAAAACAAGCGGTATGTAAGTGGTGATCGAGTGGGAAGTTTATGTGGTCATTTAGTGTGCCGGAACACAACTAGCTCGAGCAGCAGAACTAAGCCGACAATTAATAGTGTTATCAGCGTACACCGTCGATGGTACCGCGTGGCTGACCTGTTCCAGGCCAACCGGCTGGGGGGGAAGGTACGACGGTTTGGTATAGTCATACATATTATATGTACAGGATTGCAATCGATATGTAGGGGGTGATCGATTGGAGAGTTGGCATGGCCACTCAGTGTGCTGGCAAAAGGCCACGGCGATGAGCAGAACTAAGCTGACTACTCAGGCGAAAGTGCAAAACATCGACAAAAAGTCGATGCGAAGTACCGAGCTAAAAGGCGTTCGTACGAAAGCGCGGCACGCTAGCAAAAGGCTACCGTGACGTGCGGATAGGTACGATGTCACGGGCGAAAGTGTGAAACGGGGACAAAAGGTCGACGCGGATCACCAAGCACAAACAAAGGCGTTCACATGAAAGCACAACACGCCGGCAACATCCCAGCGTGAGGTGTGAACTAGTCCGACAGCATGAATCATCGACAAAACGTCGACGTGCAGTACCCAGCCACCCCCCCCAACTACCCGGGCGAAGTATGAAACGACGACAAAAGGTCGACGCGGATCACCAAGCCCCAAACAAAGCGTTCGTATGAAAGCACAACACGCCGGCAAAATCCCAGCGTGAGGTGTGGACTAGTACGATGCCTCGGGCGACAGTATGAATCATCGACAAAAGGTCGACGTGCAGTACCAAGCCACCCCCCCCCCGCAAACTATACCCCCCCCCAACTAAACGGGCGAAGTATGAAACGACGACAAAAGGTCGACGCAGATCACCAAGCCCAGACAGGGGTTCGTATGAAAGCATAGCACGCTGGTAAACCCTAGCGTGAGGTGTGGACTAGTACGATGCCTCGGGCGATAGTACAAATCATCGACAAAAGGTCGACGTGCAGTACCGAGCCAACCCCCCCCCCAAACCAATGGCAACCCTTGAACTTTTGATAAGCGATTGACCTATGGTTGAAAGCTAGTTGCCGAAATAGCGTCTTCCGATATCGTGCACCATCGAGAGTGTCGCGTGATTGTCCCTTCCTGGCCACTCAGCTGGGGGGGATGTTACGACGGTGCATCTAGATAGTACTCAATATCTGAAGGCGCTAATGGAAGACCCAGTTCAAGGGCGATGAATAATGAAAGTGCTCTCGTGAAAAGGCCTCCTTACCTGGAACTCCGGCTCAATACCGAGTCCCGGCAAGGAGGGCCCACCTTGCTCACAAATGAAGTGGAGCAAGCACAAGACATATCTGAGCCATATCTAAACCAACCGCTCTGCGAGTTGGAGCTCTGTCAGCTGGAGGAGGCGTGAGTAGCAAGGTCATCAACGCTGGAGCCTGTTCACCACGAGGATCCAGGTAGTGTCAATGCCCGAGCTCGGTACAAGCTAATTTGTGTGTCTATCATAGATAGGATGTTCATGAGGACCCCCGGGTGTCGGTTATCGCGAGCGACAAGCGATAACGGGACAAAGGTACCATAAACTGCCCTTGACCTATGTTGACCAGACCACAAACTTGTAACACGTACACAAGTCTACGAGCAGGCAGGTGTGCATGTCATATCTACAGCACCTCTGTCTACGGAAACGATAGGCCGATCTCATATAGCCGTGTCGTAGGTGCTTTGGCACATACCACATACCAATACTCCTGCAGTACATACGGGATAGAGAGTGGTACGCAAGTACTACAGCAGTTGCAGGTTCAGTTGTACGTACGTACAGCAGTAAATACGTTCTTCAGTTGTACGTACGTATATACGTACAGCAGTACGTACGTACAGCACTGGGGCGTGCTCTGGGCCTTCAAAGTCGCGAATTCTGGCAAAATTTGGAGCAAACCGTGGCATAGACTGCTGGATTGTTCAAAGGAAAAAGTAGTAGCGACGGCCATTCCTAACGATACAACTGTCACGAGATGATATCGTATCTGAGGTTCGTTAGGAATAGCCGTCGCTACTACTTTTACAGTCTATGCCACAGTTTTGCTCCAAAAATTTAACTTTGAAGCATGTCAGGAGCATGTGCGATCTATTTTCACCTTGCGACACCCCCGGGATTTCAAGTGACCAACATCCCGAAGGGGAACCTTGTAACAAAGTAGGATTGTGATTTTTTTGCCCGGCGGCGCGTTTTCGCGCCTCGCCCTCCCGGCCGAACTCGCCGGCGCCGGGCTCGACCCGCGGGGGGCCGCCGGGGAGCGCGCCCCCCCGGGCCTCGCCCTCGGCCGCGGCCCGTGGTCCCGCGCGGGGCGCTCGCGAAGCCGAAAAAATAGAGTCGGTTTCGCGGGGTACCCCGTCCCACTCGGCCGAGCCTACCAGGGCAACGTGAAACCCGCTTCTTCTGTGAAAAACGCCCCGCCTTTTTGCCACACCCTGTAGCCTGCAGCCCTATACGAACATAACGGACAATCACGATCCCTTCAGCCTTGATGGGTTTCGAAGAGGGCACATGCAGCAAGAGCACACGCGCACGCCACAACAAGGAGGGCATCGATCGGACGACACGTCGACCATATAGTGCGAACATGCGCTCATACAACAGCAGCACAGCGTGACACCGTTGGGGCATAGGGTGGCCTGATGTATGTGTGTTTCATGGCTTACTGCCACATCGCCAGGTCTGCGTGGATACATACGTGTTTATCTCCCCGCGAAACACTGGTTTCCGTTCGCACACACCGTGCTGCTGTGCTCGTAGACTATACCTTTCGAAATACAACAAGCACCTACGTGTTAAAGTATACCAGGTACGTATCATGCATACTCTTCGTACGTATCAGGTCGTGATACAGCAGCGAGAGCAGCAGCAGTACTCGTGATCCTACGCTGCTGCCGCTTGCTGCTGTGTAGTATCATACGTCTACGTACACACAGGACGTGGTGCCCGCGTGCTGGTGCATCACATGTCTGTGGGTGCTCGAAACGGTCGCACTCTTGCGTATATAGGATGCTCGGATTTTTTCAAGTACCACTCTGTTCGGAAACAAATGTAAAGTGAAGTTCCAAACATTTGAATAAACCCGCTTTACGAATTATGTGCGCTTTGAAAAAATACCCTGCGCACTCGCGGAAAACGCCCTGCCTTCGGCACACACTGTAGCCCTATCAATAACGAGCAATTGCGATTAGCAAACTCGTTCCCGTACGCACTGCTGTACCCGTAGATGATACTTTTCGAAAATACCAGCACGCGTGCGTTCATGTTGAAATATACCAGAGGTAGGTACGTATCATGCATACTCTTCTCGTACGTGCCAGGTCGTGACACAGCAGCGACAGCAGCAGCAGTGCTCGTAGTCCTACGGTGCTGCTGCTTGCTGCTGTGTAGTATCATACGTTTACACACAGGACGTGGGGCTCGGTGCTGGTGCAGCACAGCACAGGTCTGTGGGTGCACGAAACGATCGCACTCTTTCGTATCATACATACGATGCTCGGATTTGTTTAACTACCACCACTCTGTTCGGAAATGTACGAACCTGTTATATATTTACATTAATATTCAAACGTTCTTTACATTTCCGGCCAGAATGATATGGCCAGATACACACAACACTCTGATACGTACCTGCATGGCTGATACATATCTACGAGCCAAACTATGATACACCAACAATGGCAGCGGTAGTACAGCACCAATATGACAGCAGTGTTGCTGCTTGCTGTTTTTTAGCGAGTTTGCAACGGACAGCGACTCGCGTGTGCTCGTGAGCCAGGCACTAGGGGCTGGCGTACCCTCTTGCTTCTTTCCCTCGTTTTTTTGTGATTTTCGAGTCTCTCTTCTGACACGATCGGATATCGGGTATTTTTCATGGTGATCTGGTTTCTGTTATAGCTTTTGGTCAACTTGGGTGAACGGCGGTTTTTTTCTAATCAAATCACGCAAAACACGACGGTACGTGTCATATCGAGATCATATATTATACAAGTGATTTTTAGATTCGGTATACACACGTATCATGGGTTTGTTGGAATAGCATTTTACGGTAAGTAGATATTAACAGTCTGCGTACGATCTTCGACAAAAGTATAACTTACACAGGTGGCCATTTGGGTACGTTGCGGGACGTTGTGACGAAATCACAACCTCAGTACATATGGGCGACGCACACAATGTACCGCAACGTACGAGAAGGCCCTTCGAATGTGAGATCTCCTCTTGATATCTTCATACAACGTGTAAGGTTGTCGTTAAGTTGGCAGATGTTCCTGCAACGTTAATATATTTTTTATATGCCCCAACACTTTTAAACATTTCGCTCGTTTCGCTCGTTATTCAATTATTGTACGTATTAACAGTATTATTGTGTACCTGGTAGTAGTCTACACAACCAACTAGTAAGAACATATTTTTGAGGTAAACAACCGGATTTTGAATGGCTGAAAACCAATACTTGAATCTAGTATATTCCGATTATAAGTCTTCGGCGTTCTCACATCGATGATAACACCCATACCTAAACGAAGGTAAAAGTATGATTGATAGACAACGTTTCACTACAACAACACTAAAATCAAGTCAAAATATGTTTGAGGCAGCCGAATTTGTCACGGAAAGTTGTTAACATTGACAAATTTATTTTTTGTGTCTCAATGAAAATCCACACTTTAACCAAGTAATTTTTGTGCGAGTTTTCTGTTTTCTTCTTGCAGAACAGAATGGACTACGAATAATAGGAAAAAATATACTCGTACGTAGTGCACATCATTCGTCATACCTGAAAGCGTCTTGTGCCCAATTTTTGAAATTTTTACAGGCTGGTTCAAGTATAACGCGGGAAATTCACTCAGGGGCCAATGTCCACGCCGTTTTTGGGAGTTAGACCCTGAAATTTGGCACACGTGTTTTATGCGCCCAACCCGAGACTTTAACGGATGGGTTTTTTTTTCTGGTTATTTTTTTCGGTCAGATATTGTTTGTTTTGTGATTTTTGGGGAAACTTGGGTCTTAAGAGATCCAAAATTTCCGGCGAAAAAAAAAAAAACATTCGTAAAAGGCACGGGTAGGGTGCATAAAACACGTGTGCAAAATTTCAGGGTCTATCTCCAAAAACGGACATTTGGACTTTCGTACGGTAAAAGTGCAAAAATAAACGTTCCCTAATTACTTAGTTTTAGCATATAATCGCTTTTGGGCGTTAAATATGACTTAATATGATCATACGCAGTCAGATCTTCGAATATTTGCGTGAAACTTTGCACAAACATGCCTTGGACCCCCTGGAAGCGGCTCGTCCAGAAACAAAATGGAGGGAAATCATGTTTTAGTACGGAAACGCCTGATTATTATTGAACATTTTGAAGGCATGTCATTGGTCGATACCCTTTTCGCCCCTAGCGCCAGCTCTAGGCCCTTTGCCAAACATCTGGCCACGTCACCCTCTCCCACTGTTCATGGGGGTCAGTCTGATACCAATTATGTTACACTCGAGTACATATTGCGATCGGCATTCGTCGCTGACAGAATTTCCCGCGTTATACTTGAACCAGCTCGTACTCAATTCTAACATACGTTTTAGCTGTTGTTCAAATAAGAGCATTTGTTGCAAACGAACATGGTTTCGTGCATTGCAAAGCAGTGTGCGGGATTTAAAGAAGTATATAAAAAACACGAGCAACGCAGTTGTTGATCATGTCATACAAACACGAGTGAGCTGTTGAGGTGAGATTTATGTATAGTTGTTCTATGTATATTATTCATATGATACGTACTACGTACATAATTACAATACGATTTTTAATATTGTTTCGTGTTTCGATGTTTCGCGCCGATTTTATTTCGTATGGTTTAATAAGTTCAGATTTCGATTTTCTCCCGATTTTGTTTTTGCGATTCATTCCATTGCTTGTTTTAGAAACGAAATGGTAGATCGTGTGGCAAGATATCGGCTCGACTAGTCCTTGAATTCTATTATTTGATTCCTGTTGATGTGTTCACTGGGGGGGGCGCGGCAGAGGTAGTATCGACTCTTGACACCGTTTTTGTTTTTAGAGTGGGAATGAGATGGCAGAAGGTGTGACATGGTCCCCGTATCAGTTTTTATAGCAGAGACGGGAACTTGTTGTTACCATCGCCTTGAGCTTGCCTTGATAACTATTTTTCTCTTTTCCTCTCTCGTGTCTTCTTTTGTTGCTTTTTTGCCTTGTTTCTCCCTTTGTTTACACCCTATGCCGGTGTCTCTCTCTTTTTTCGTGTTGCCTCGCCCGTGCAGCAGTTATCTGTTCTTCTTGGGCACGTGTGCTTTTCGTCTAGGGGCGCTTCTATCTCCCTGCGTCGTTTGTATTCTGTTTCATTTCAGAATTTGTTTTTTATTTGTCTTTTTGTTCCTTTTTTTGGTTCGGCTCGTGTCGCTGTGTTCTCGTACCCGGTACGTTACGCATCTCACTTGCTTTACCCATTAATTTGCGTTTATTTTCTTTTGGTTTTTCTCTGTTTCACAGTCTGTGACCACAGAATTTGTATCTCTCTAAGACTGGGAATCAGGACAGGCGCTGGGTGTACTGATGTGGTTTGAGTAGAAAGAACGGGTTTTAATGTGAAGACAACAACAACAACAACAACAACAACAACAACTTGTTTCGTCGTTTTGTGTCGTGCCTTTTATTTGTTTTCGCGATTTTTGTCAAACGGTACAATAAACACCACGCAAGATAAAGAAAAAAAAATGGACACGTTGGGGCCACATTACCCAACCTGGAGAGGTTGTGGGGGTGTACGTTGCGCAAACAGAGACTTTGGCATATATGGCCAACCTCAAGCCAAAATCAGATTGTTAAGACCCCCAGCCCAACGAACCCAAATGGCCACCAGTGTAGCAGCTATACTATTGCTGCTGTATGTATAGAGTGCGTACACAAGAAGAATAGTGACTGCTGCAGCTGTACATTGTTTTTACCGCTGTTGCTGCTGCTGGATACTCGTGTATATGTACTGCTGCTGCACATATTTCTATGATATGCATACAGTGGCATTTTGCATACAGCAACCAACTGCAGCAGCAGTAACAGTGGAGCTGCTTGCTGTGTTGGCAATGCTTGGTGTGTGCCAAATACAGCAGATATAATATAGGAGTGTCTTGCTGCTGCTTGCTGCAGATACAAGAAGTGCCGCCTGCTGCACTGCTTGCTTTTACTACTGCTGTTAAACAAAACTGTTTGTTGTGCTTTCCGCTCCTATTGTACGATAACTGTGCTTGCTGTAGGTACATGTATACGTATTTTGCTGTGGTACTTTAAAAAAATATCAATCCTACGAGTAGTACGAAAACATACAAACACGAACCGTGACAAAGAACAACTGGCACTTTCGCGAATCCTGGCATTGGTCACAAATTACTATAGTACTCGTACATACAATGTTTGCTACTTCTTACTGCTACTGTACACAGGACTTGCTGTACGTATACGTATACGCTGTTTGCTGTGGCGCCTAAGTACTGTCATTCCTCAACAACAACAAAAAAAACGAGACGAAAAAAACTGATACTTTCGCGAATCTTGACATTTTTTTTTCTACAAGCTTCAACAACATCGACGTCACGATTCGCGACAAAACGGGTTTTGTCTGGTGATATATAACCCCAATTTATGGAATCATATTGCGTTTGTTAGGAATAATCCCTCAATTACGACTACGAGTACCGCTATTATTGGCGAGTGACCGCTATTAATGACGAGTGGTAGTTTTGTCCCTGACGCATGCCAGCTTGCGTCACCCCACGGGGACCACCCCACTCCCCGAAGGGGAGCCTTGTATGTATAGTTATGTTTGTGAAATTTTCGCACTTTTTGTAACTTTTCTCTTCGCGCGAGCGCTTTCCGGCAAAACGCTAAGTACCCCGACACGGGAGGCCCGGCCGGACACATTGGTCGAGGTTTGAGCTCGATCCGAGCTCTGTGGCTCGCGTGGCGGGCGCTCCAAGTTTGTTTTTCCCGCGGGAGTGGACAAGCCGATATCCCGGATTTTCTGCATGAGGCCGTGTTTAGTACGTACGTGCCAGTAAATAATAATGTTCTGCTTTTGGCCTTTTCACGAGCTCATCGAGATGAGCACACAGGAGAGCCCAAACAGACCACAGGTAGACAACAGAACATGCAGAGAGCACGACTGTTTTTTTTCCGTCATGCGAATTTTTGTGTGTATCTTGCCGGGAGCACTGCTGGAGCAGGCAAGAACACAACAGCAGCACTGCAGAGAGCATGCTACAGCACAACCTCAATGTTACAACCCTGCCGCCCAGCACAACCTCATTGTTACAACCCTGCCGCCCAGCAGCACAGCAGGCATCACACCATGCATGCGCGCGCCATAAATCCGTGCTGTACATTTGCATTTGTCGGAGCCTGCGATCTTCCAAACCCGTGTTACCTGCAGATCGATGCTCATGTACGAATCTCTCCGCTGTCCCGAAATGTAAGCAACGTTTGTTCATTAAACATAAATACCAACTGTCCTTACAGTTCCGGACAGAGAGGTACAACACTGCCCGTGCGCCTTGGAAACAGATCTGTGCTGTGCACTACAGTAGTTAGTTGTTGCTTCGACTCGTTGCTTTCATCATAGGAGCCAGCAATCCATCACCAAACCACACCACCACCACCACCTCTCTCTTGCTTGTTGCTGCTGTTGATGGGTTCCATGTGTCTTCCATGTGCCACGCGTGTGCCCTGCATGCTATATGCCAGAACATGCAGAGAGCACGACTGTGTTTTTCCCGTCAGTTTCTTGCCGGGAGCACTGCTTGGAGTAGGCAAGAACACAGAAGCAGCACTGCGGAGAGCATGCTACAGCATAACGTCAATGTTACAACCCTGCCGCCCAGCAGCACAGCAGGCATCACACCATGCATGCGTGTGCCATAAATCCGGGCTGTACATTTGCGTTTGTCGAAGCCTGCGATCTTCCAAACTCGTGTTACCTGCAGATCGATGCTCATGCACGAATCTCTCCACTGTCCCGAAATGTAAGCAACGTTTGTCCATTAAACATAAATACCAACTGTCCTTACAGTTCCGGACAGAGAGGTACAACACTGCCCGTGCGCCTTGGAAACAGCTCTGTGCTGTACACTACAGTAGTTTGTTGTTGCTTCGACTCGTTGCTTTCATAGGAGCCAGCAATCCATCACCAAACCACACCACCACCGCCTCTCTCTTGGGTGTTGCTGCTGTTGATGGGTTCCATGTGTCTTCCATGTGCCACGCGTGTGCCCTGCATGCTACATGCCGACGTATGAGAGCATACCGGTCATCGGGCGGTTTTACTCCAAAAACAAACAATATTTATTTCTGGAAAATAATCATGTAACATGTGTACGTACGGTCCCACTACGAGTACGTGAGTTCGAATCCCGGACATTTCCTCTGTTGTTTCCTTTCGTTGTTTTGCATGCAGGTATGTATACAAGTACGGCTGTTGTTTTTTTACTGCTATTTACTATCGAGCTTTATCTCTTTTCGCAAATGCCCGGGTACTCGTGAGGACAACTACAGCAGTACGTACGATTAGTACTACTACTCTGGGAATCTCTGTCATCACACGTAACGGGCACGAGTGGGTATATTTAGGGCCCTCTGTAATTGTATGGCGTGTAGTATGTAATACTAAAACCCATGTATATACTATAGATAATTCATAACGTCGTGTCATACTATGATATCATATGCACGCGTAGGATACAATATCGGATTCTGTATGGTTTTCAATTCGTTCTTGCGCCACTCCCCTAGGCACGTCCCAGGGGGGAACCTTGTATGTATAGTTATGTTTGTGAAAGTTTCGCACTTTTCGCAATTTTTCTCCTCGCGCGAGCGCTTTTCGGCAAAACGCTACGTACCCCGACACGGGAGGCCCAGCCGGACACATTGGTCGAGGTTTGAGCTCGATCCGAGCTCTGTAGCTCGCGTGGCGGGCGCTCCAAGTTTGTTTTTCCCGCGGGAGTGTATAAGCCGATTTCCCGGGTTCTCAGCATGAGGCCTTATTTTTGTACGTACGTGCCAGTAAATAATATTGTTCTGGTTTTAGATGTTGTCTGGTTTTTGCTCTCTCACATGCACACAGGCCAGAAACATGTACCAGGTAGACAACAGACAACATACATGCACAGAGCACGGCGTTACAGCGTTGTCGCCCACACCAGTAGGGAACATCGTGCGTGACTCGACTAGCACATCCATCTGGGCTGTACTGCTGCTGTGGGTAGTTGTTTATCGAAGGCTGCTGTCCGTAGTCCGCCACCTATCTTATACATTCTTTGCTGTTGTGCTGTGTGTTCATGACATATCCAGCGTCACTTTGGACCGAAATGTAAGGACCGTTTACATACGTGTGAGTACGGCGACTGTTATTATATTTTTGATGTTGCGGGGTTTTTCCCCAAGCACATCACCAAACTTTTAGACATCAGAGGTAACATGAAAAGAGAACACACACAACACGCTGCAACCCCGCCCAGCAGCACAAGCAGCAGCAGGCAACATCACGCGCATGTGGCAGGTCCGCGGTGTACTGCTGTGGCTCCAGCAGTAGTTGCTTTATCGGAGGCTATGATCCGTCATCGGTCATCTCTACCTCTCTTTTTCTGCTGCACTGCTGCTGTGCGTGTGTATGTGCGGTGTGTCACGCACTCCCTGCTGTGCACCAAAGATGTCGGGAGACAGGACTTTCAACCCTTGACACACAGCAGGTTCGCCTTGACGTGCCGTGACTGACACCAAGCTACTAGGTTTTAGTGTATAACACTTCGGCCCTACACCCTTGACAGCGCATGTTTTGCCTTGCTTGACATGTCTCCCGACATCTTTTCTGCGCACACGCACGCCAGTATATAAAATATTTTGGCTCTTTGGTAATATGATCAAACGAGTGCGATGCCCGGTTATTTGTTTGAAGTCGTAAGTTCGAGACTCTCGTTCATATGTTTTTCCTTTTTCTTTCACTTCAGTTTGTTTTATGTTTGCATTATGTACGTGCGTAACAAAGAAAACACACGAGCAGTGCAGAGCAAGAAACAGCATCAAGCGCGTGCGGTAGTTTTGTCCGCCCTGTATTGCTGTGGCGTCCTACTATACTGTACTCTGTGTGTTTTTTTTATCGGACCCTGCGATCTGTTGTTATAAGGGGTAGTCCGTGGTCACAGGACAGGCTTCAAAAAGCTCTGGAGTGGAAGAATACCCCAGGGAAAAATCATACACTACAGTAAATACAAAGTACAACACAGTACGTACGTAGTGCTGGGGGTCTCTGCTGTTGCGTAGTAAATGCATGCATGCTGCTACAGGTCCAACAACACACTGCTTGCTGGTGCTGCTGCTAACTGTGCAGCAGATCCACAGTCGATATAGGGTAAGGCGCTGCATACACTTACACACTAAATACTGGATAACTTTCGAATCTCGTCATCTCGGGCGTCGTTCGAACAGTGGGTGTTGAAGTAGATTCGCTTGTGACTGGCGTATGATGCCAGATAGAGGCCAAGTGCCGAACCGCGGTTAGGCTGGTTCTGTGATATGATGAGAGCTCAGCTCTGTAGAAGAAGATGGTGTTACTGGTGACCCGAGTTCCAGATTTTGATGTGATCTTATTGATGCTCTGCTCAGGAAGAGAGGCAGATGATGAGAGTGATCGGCAGGGCGTGGTGGTGCCTGGTGGATCGATACATCCCGTTGAGCTACAAAGCAAGACCCCGAGCTACAAGCAAGACCCCGAGAACAAACAGAAACAAAAGTCATCTACATGCTATATACGACGTTTGTACTCGTGGGGTCGTGGGACCCTGATTGTCAG
This sequence comes from Saccharina japonica, assembly GCA_008828725.1. Taxonomy (NCBI): domain Eukaryota; class Phaeophyceae; order Laminariales; family Laminariaceae; genus Saccharina; species Saccharina japonica. The sequence goes on from MEHQ01001507.1 coordinate 24,345, forward strand.
CAAGACTTTCCCGAGGATGAAACTGTCATTTCCTATTGATGAAACCGTCACTTTCTACGAACCGACTTCGTACTTGTATATACGACCAACGACACAATACGTGCGAGTATGTGCTTGTATTCATATTATACGTACATACATATGTGTACGACTACTACTACTGCTGCTGTAGAGCGCATATACTGCTGCTACTACTGCTGTCACGGCCTACTATAGATACCTACGTACAGTACTTACAGTACGTGGCGGCACGTAGTGTCGACGTAATTGAACTGAGTTGCCCCTGGTATCCTACGTTTGTTACTGCTGTGTCATACTGTCGGCTACTTACTTACGTAATACGTACCAGCTACTATGTTATCTCTGTACTCAGCTATGTTACCTTAGCAGCGACATTGTCCTTCTACTGTTGTGGAGAAGTACAAATCACTGACACTGGGTTAGGGGATAACAATGTACGGTGCGCCTTTTAACCACGCATACTAAGGTCAAGTCATTTTCGGCCCGCAGACTAAGAGCATGTGAATTTCTATCCCCCACTAAAACCAGTCATTTTCGGCCCTGACACAAAAAATAAGTCAATTTCGACCCTCCGCACCAAAACCAGGCCAATTTCGAACCCAACACAAAAACCAAGTCATGTTTGATCCCCCACATAAAACCATGATAATGTCGACCCTAACACTGAAATCGAGTCTATTTCGATCCCCTTCTAGAACCAAGTTAACTGTGGTGCCCCTACACAAAACAAAGACATACATAAACAAACTGACAAACATAATATAATGTTTGGCGGAATCGTTAGGAAAATCTATTAAAAATATGTAGTCAATAGCAAGGGTTCCACACCATTTCCAAGTCTGTTTACCCCCAAAAGTGCGCAGGTCATTTGGTACAGTTCTAAAAAATAGTATGCATGTACCCTGCCTTGTACCGTAATATGTAGATAATTCATAACGTCGTGTCATACAGTGATATCATATGCACGCGTAGGATACAATCTCGGATTCTCTATGGTTTTCAATTCGTTCTTGCGCCACTCCCCTAAGCACGTCCCGGAGGGGAACCTTGTAACTGTACCAGTATATATTTTTCTCCTTCTTGTTTTCTCTCTCCGAGAACCGTCGCCAACAGCGCCAACTCTCAACTCGATATCGCATTCCGTTTTGTTTGTACGCACCCGCAAAACGCCTATACGTACAACTCTGTTTTGGAGTACGACAGTTTTCCCCTGTCAGCAGATCCCACCGGGTGCAGCTGCCTTCTCGGAGTCTCGTGGCACTGTCGACTATACGATCTCGGAGTCTCGAAGCATTGCCCACCACCATCGCGGGAAAAATGGGAGGGTGGCACTAATTCCAGGCTCGGCTACCCAGAAAAAAAAGGGAGCCAAAACTCCTGGCCTGGCTGCCCAAACAAGCGACTACCCGACGTGTGCTCACATTCGCAGCAGGAACCTCGTGCTTGCTTGCGCTCGACGTCGGGATGCTGACCTGCACTTGATGCCCTTCTCGAAAGGAGTGGCTACGTGCGGGTCCCAACACATCACCAAAACCCACCATACTCTATTCCAGTCCCCGATACAGACAGGCCTCATTATCTCTGCTAATAAACCCGGTTTTGTTCGTTATTCAGTTGCGGAGGCCGTTACGTCATCTACGTACAAAATTACCGTTTAGACGAACCCTGGGGACATTCTATTTTCCCAGTGACTTTAGGAACTGGGTTATGTCGGGCAAATGAAACTTTTTCCTATCTTCCCCCCGTTTTTCTTACTTTATCGAAGTAACTCTTTCCGGCTCTGAAGCCTGTCCCCCCCCTGACCAGCCCGTTGTAGCCAGTTGTGCACTTATACGAGCACATTTTTTGCGTATCTTGTTTACTGACGGTTTTCAAAATTCGAACCTTCCCGAGCGGCCTTAAAACTGCTCTATTCAGACCTTTATCGCCCAGTTGTATACTGAAAATCAGACATTTTATGAGGATCCTTTGGTTCTCCAACGACGTGCAAGATCTGAACCTTCCACGAGCACCCGCTGCCCATGCAGGAAATATCCGACACCTGCTGATTGCAGCAGCAGCACCCCACATGCATATGCGTACAGGTGCCCTGCTATTGCGCCCGCTGTTGTTGGCATCCTGTTATCACGACGCAACAAGGAGTTCGCAATAACCGATTCGCTGTGAGCTGCTGCTGATGCTGCTGCTGCTGCTGCTGTGCAGGACAAGTGTGTGCCCGTGTCTTTGGTCCTTGTCGCGAATACATAATACCTGCTGTGCCCGTTGTCCACATACATACACATGCGTGGAGGTGCCCTTTTGTTGTGCTCGCTGTTGTTGACAGCCTGTTATCACGCCGCAAGCAAGTCTCAAGAATCGATTCGCTGTGAGCTGCTGCTGCTGCTGCTGGCTGCTGTGCAAATAAACTTGCTGTTGTTGACAGCCTGTTGTCACGACGGTCGCAAGGATCGATTATTAATAGCTGTTCAGAGCTGCTGCTGCTGGTCAGGAAAATCGTCGTTTTTGTATGAGCAAACCCTCATCCTTCCATGAACACCTGCTGCTGCGCCCGCTCTTGACAAGCTGTAATCACGACGCAAGCCACAGCCATCGCGACGCAGGCCAGCCGCGAGGATCGACCCTCTGTGCGAGCTGCTGTGCGGTATCGTCGCTGTTATCACTGCGCAAGCAGGTCACGAAGATCGATTCGCTGTGCAGAGCCACTGCTGCTCCTGCTGCTGCTACTTGCGGTGCCGCTGCTGCTGCTGCTGCTGCTGCGGCTGCTGCTGCTGCTGCTGCTGCTGCTGCTGCTGCTTGCTGCTGCTGCTGTGAAATAAAATATCCTCACTTTGTCTATTGCACAACGAGCTCCTGCTCCTGCTGCTGCTGCTGCTGCTGTGCAGTATCGTCGCCGTTATAACGACGCTTTACAACCTGTTATCACGACGCAAGCCAGCCACATCGCGACAGAAGCCAGCCGTGTGTATCGATTCGCTGTGCGAGCTGCTGTGCGGTTTCGTCGCTCTGATCACTATGCAAGCAGGTCGCAAAGATCGATACGCTGTGCAGAGTTGCTGCTGCTGCTGCTGCTGCTGCTGTGAAATAGCATATCGTAACTTCTTCTATGAGCACAACGAGCGTTGTCCCCGTTCTTTGATTGCGTGTGTGAGCAGATCTTTGTTTTCACGGGGGGGGATTCAACGCTTTTTTTTGGGCATTAGCCAAAAATAGGTATACCTGCGCAATGTGATCCTTTTATAGGCACACTGCCCAATGTACACGGCAAACGGCTTCCTGGCCCGCTTGATATTGGGATTGCGCTGCATTGTACCTACAAACGGCTTAAAGTGTGTCAACGGTACACCTATTATTGGCTACCTATTTAACGTATCACCTATTTTGGTCTTCAAGTGTACCTATAAACGGCTCGAACGATCAGTTTTTGGCAACTCAAATATAGACAGACGGCCACACCAGATGCCGGGGGTGTCAACCAGCCGACCGTACCTTTCAACCAGATGTTATATTCTTAGTCTTTTGGGCCACATGCCTTTAATGGGTGTGATCGTGATGCAGAGAAACAGCAATAAGGATTGTTTCCATGCCAATATGCTGAAAGTACAATACACGTACGTACTGTCGTGCAGTATATAGCAGGAGAAACATTGGTACATTCAAGGGGCTTCCCCGGCGGCCTGGACGGCCGCCGGTCGCAGTCTTGCGTGATACCAGAAATGTTATTAATAACAACATTGTGGTTAAGGATGGGGGTCAGACGTAATGCCAAGAGTTACACACGTTAGCAGCAGCATTGTGTCGAAGGATAAAAATCAGACGTGCTGCCAATAGTTGAGAGCGCTCTGTGAGGGTATTACCTGCTGAGCTATAGGGGTAAAAGATCGATTGATTACCCAGCCCAGGGTAATCCTTATAACACTCTCCCCCCCTCTGAACGGCGGGATATTTGGGACGTCGGTACCGTATACGGCCGTACATTGACCTACCCGCTTCGTTTCAGTACCTGGGGAACTAGGGAGACGTGCTTTTTAGGGACGCACGCGCAAGCGTTCCTATCAAAGAAACGCTCGAAGTGAAATTCGAACCCGTGTCCTGCCGTCGACGCCAAATATGAGGGTAAAATATCCATCGATTACCCAGCCCAGGGTAATCCGTATAACAGCCCTGCACACTACCCACGAAGAGAGGCGACCGTACTACTCGTAATAAATGTGATCCTGCTGCAGCTGTACTCATACGTGTGTGCTCGTATATACCTTGGTCACAAACATGACACGTGTTCATTGTATGATGTACAGTTCTGCCTACTGGGTGGGTCTACACATCTTCGAAATAGGCGAACAACGGCGACAACAGGAGGAACCAAACAACAACTGATACGACGTGCGTCTTTTTCTTACCGGTCATCATACATATCCAACCCACCTACTTTGGACTGCTCACAGCTCGTCGTAGGTACTATTTTGTAGTACAGAAGTATTTAATAGTAACAGATAATTCTTCGACTTCGGGATAAAGAATAAGTGCGGGATCACTTTTTTTCGAATTCAAGAAACAATTTGGTTCTGAGTTTTGACTTTGAAATTTAGACTGCTCGATAAAGAGGTCCAACTCGATGACACCCACCCAACATGCAGTCACGAGACTAGCGAACGAAAGCGCGTTGAGCCTCTCCGTAGGGTCAAGTGGGTTGTACCGACGCTCGGCGCAGGCGTGTGTCGCATCTGTGGTGTCTTACAATGGTTTTATGGGTCGGTATGTGAGATAATTGCATTCATTTTATCGAGAACCACGCTACGAGTACGTACGAGTACGAACCATGTGTTTTTTCATGTTCTCTTTGTTTGTTCGTCATTGTGTTAGTATCGCAATCGAATGAGTAACATTCGCGTTGCTAGTCTCCGGTCTTCCCCTTAACTAAAAAAAAAGGTGTTGAGAAAGGGCCGCATTATTATCGACCAAGTAGTAAGTGTTGTCCAATGTGTTACCAGTAGTATCGCAATCGATTGAGTATCATCCGCGTTGCTTGTCTCCAGTCTCAATCTATCGTAAGAGAAGATTGTTGTTAATCAGAGTGTTGGAGGTGCTGATCGCGGTTCAAGCGGGAGCTGTATGATATGGAGGATGTCCCGTTTACTCTAAATGTGCGCATGCTAAAGGCCGCGAGGTGATGGAGACACTGCTGTACAGGTGTGTGACGTGGACCCTTGTCCAGGAGCACTTTGCTGAGCTCCGAACGGCACACCACAACTTCCTCATACGTACGGACCATTAGTTTCCATCGCCGACAACGCATCGACCATCTTATCATGTCGTCCGCCAAGGCTCTCAAGAAGGCACAATGCGTGAGCGTTGAGATGACCATCCGCAAACGACGCCTCCTCTTTGCGGTGTTCGTCAGCTCCAAGCAAGATAGTCAAAACACACCCAGAGACAAGCGATGGTTTGATGATTCAAGTCGTTTATTAGGGGTACGAATAGCAGGAAGTGACAGTGTGCGTCGTCACATATATATGCACCCAGTCGTCAAGATCCACATAATCCTCAACACATAAAATCCTGAATCGTCATGTAACTGTTAAACTGAAGAGGCATCACGAACATGAGAAGGCCGTACAGCGCACGACCAATGAGCGGCTGGGGAGGGTGTGAAAATGATAGTTGGGAAATGAAATCACTTGCATTTTGGGTGGGCGGTCCGGACCGTATGATCCGAAAAAAATAATACGTGCAATCAAAGTGATCCGCACACACAATGAACAAACATACGTACGCACCTGGAAAATCTGCCAAAAACGTAAAATAATCTCTCGGATACGCTGTACGCAGATACGGTACGCAGATAGATGCAGTGCGATAAAATACCAGGTGCGTATAAAGTAGCGGTGCCATCATCAGGCATGAGCTTTGCTCGTCAGATAGGCTCTCTCGGAGGGTGGATGTCACATGCACGCGGGAGGAGAGAACACTCAGCACAGCGACTGACTTCTTGACGTGGGTCAAGCTTTTGTGTTTTTATCGGGGGAGGTGTGGTTATTACCGCAGCCATTCCTACTACTATGCACGTTGTATTTGGAGTTGCTGCGGTGTCTGATTCTTCCTTGTCTCTGTACGTATATGTCGTACACCGGTGTGCATTCCTCACTACGCAGCCGACGACGGCATCTCGGAACATACTGTTGCTGCTGTAAACCTGGTATGTTCCCCATGGTTTAGAGTCACAGAAACACAGGGCAACCACGCGGTGCTGTGCATCAGAACATCGAGAGGGGGGACAGGGCTTGTCTCGCATGTGTTCGCTATGCCGCCAGTACAACTACCAGATGTTGTTGCAGCTCCCAGATCATCACAACTCCCCTTCCCCCTGCGCAAACAATATTCATCACAGATGTGGAACTCCTCAAGGTCACTCAGTGCTCGGCGTGTTTGCGTGCTGATCTGCTCTGTTCGCGCTGTTGTCCTCGGCGTGTCGCGCACACCCCACCTCTGTTGCTGATACTCCGCCGAGGCCCATGGTGTGTGCTTGGCTGTCGAGGCGTGCAAAAACTGTCGCGACGCCGCTGCTGTAAGCCAAGAACGGGCTTTGAGGGTCGAGGGGACAAGGGGGTACCCGTGGTGTGATGAGAGGGGGTCACTTTTCTGTCACGCTGATTGACTTGAAAACTGGGGCCACTTTTGTCACGCCTATTATCTTGAAAATCGGGAACACTTTTGGAATTATGCTTTCTGAGTCTCCGGTCCAAGGACCGGAGAAAAATCAAGTCTCAGAATCAAATTATTCTTGGTTTCGACAGAAAGTCATCCCGCACTTATTCTTCTTCCCGAAGTCGAAGAATTATCTGTTTAGTACTGATACACACGTGCCTTCGATATATACCCGATGCACGTAATCTACGCGCCTCTTCCGCCGAAGAAAAAACCAAAAACATAAAAAAAAACGACAAAAAAAAGTGTTTCCCCATCCCCGTTTGCAAATGCCAGGTAATTGTTTTTGAAACCCTCTACAGTATGTTGAGCACGATCAGGAGAAACATACTTTTGAGGTGATTCTCTCAATAGCCTCGTATCCCCGATCGCCCTTCCTTCGCCGACACGTCTTCGATCCAGGCGTACGGAGCCTCTCGGTCCTCTCTGTCTCAGAGAACCCCGTCGTCTCCTCGCGCGCTTGACGGGCACGACATTTGAGCTTGTTCGACGAGTCACCGACACGGGGACTAGTTTCGTATCTGGGATTCAAGTTGGCACCACTCTGGGCGTAAATGTAGGGACCGTTTATACTTGCTATTTATGGTACAACAGTTGTTATATTTATGTCGAGAACGCTGTCGGAGTCTTGCAAAATTATATATTTCAAGCTCTCGACCTCTCTTTGTTCGACCGTGCTCCCTCTACGTGCGCATGCGGCGAGACGCGAAACCGGCCAACCTCCTCCTTTTCCCCCCTCGTCTGCACGCCTGCGCTCGCCAGAGCCGGCTTTGGTCATGGGCTCGGTTTTGTTCACGATGCAGAACCAGGCTTGCTCCTCTCTCCGAAAAGATAACAGTGAGCGGCGTATCTGACGTACTCCCAGACGTTTCGTACATCATCGCGACGAAACCTGGACGACTTGTTTGTTCCGGAAGTACGAAACATGTCGTAGATCTCGATCTTGCGTTCGCCCGAAGAGGTCCCCACGAAGGCGGCGCGGGCAGGGCGGCCGACCCCCCCCGAGGCACGGGAGGCCGGAGAACACGCCCCTGGAAAAATCACAATAATTTATTATTTCTGTGCCGCGGCGTTTGGGTCAAAGCGCTGAGAGGGCAGAGAGGGCTCGTAGATGGCGGAGATACCCGTCGTAAATTTCGACGTTGAGGCCCCCGCGAGAGCGTGCGGCGCTGAGCGGGCGTATTGTCGGCGCCGGCCGCTACGGTCGAGGCGGGGGCACGCTTCAGCGAAGAAACCGCGAAGAGAGGCGGTCAGAAGCGGGAGATATCCCCAGACCTAAGGATGTGCATTGTGATAAGCGAACTAACCTAAACAGATTTATATACCTGTACATAGTAATACAATACGCTTAAGGGGGTCTGAGTTACACAGCCGTTGGCGCGGTCCGGAACAATATTCCATAGCAAACGTGGGTGAATATTGAAAAATAAAATAAAACACAGCTGTGAGATCGAGTATTTTATCGAAACTCATCTTTGCAAGCTAAGTGAATATATATGAGGAAGACAGGTGCGGTCGGCTGGTTGACAGCCCCGACATCTGGTGTGGCCGCGTCTTTCTATATTTCAGTTGCCAAAAGTGATCGTTCGAGCCATTTATTGGTACACTTGAAGCCTAAAACTGGTTGTACGTAAAATGAGTAGCCGATAATAGGTGCACCTACGCACTTTGAGCCATTTATAGGTACAAAATGCAGCGCAGGCCCAATATCAGGCGGGCCAGGAAGCCGTTACCAGTGTACATTACGCAGTGTACCTATAAAAGGCTCAAAGTGCGTAGGTATACCTATTTTTGGCTAGTGCCCTATTTTTTGTTTATTGTGCTTTTTGCCGTTGTGTCAGTGCTTTTTACTGCACCCTGTTGTGTGCGTTCGACCTCACCTTCTTCGGATAGGTCGCGTTCTTTCTCGCAGGGTTAGCAATCTTTTGTGGGCGTCTTTTTTGGATAGAGCGCGTTCTTTCTCGCAGGGTTGGTATTTTTTTGTGGCCGTCTTCGCGCGGGGGGGTGTACTCATGTCGTGCACGGCCGTAGTCATATGACCATAGACCCTCGCATCCCTACAATGCCGGGACGGAGCACGTTGGGTTTTCACCAACCAGGCAGACATTGCTTGCACCAAGCGCGAAGCGCCGTGAGGTATTGGGCGAGTCGCATGGAGGGTGAGCTGCATCCTGCTAAGAACCGCCTCTGAGGCGGACTTGCATATGGACGACAGCTTCAATGAGTTGATTTAATTTCTGGTGTGGCCACTTCCGGAGACAGCAATGGGTTTTACTATGTAACTGCCTCGCGGATGCCTTACCATATTAACACTACGTGATACGACCATTCCCCTTGTGCGGAGCAAAGGTTCTCCACCCCGCACAAATGATCTACTCGACCGCCAGCTTTGGTGACCGCCAAAAAAAAATAACAAAAAAAAACGGCACCCTGGTTGTCTAGCTCACGCAGCGAGTGGCGTGTTTTACAGCGTCGTTGCCAACCGACGCCAACCCAACCTATAAATATAAATATATGGGGGGGGGGGGTATACCTTTATAGGGGGGGGGGGTTATGCGCGAGTTGCGTGCGTTTTCCCTCGGCGGTGTTGTGATGCAGCGTAGTTTCCTCCTTTTTTTTTGGCGCGTTCGTTCCATGCACTTGATCGGGGGGGGGGCGTCGGGGACTCGTGTGCGCGTCGGGCTTTTTCCCTCCCAACGCCCGTGTCTTCTCCGTGTTTTCCTCTTTTGTTTCCGCGTGGGGTCCCCCGTCTTCACCTAGGCACCGACTTCCGGTCGTGCTTCTGCCGTTGATTTGTTGTTTTTGTTTTATTATTGTTGGTACTGCTCCATGTTTGTTTTTCAGGCCCTTTTGAGTACCTTGCTGGTACTTTTTGCGCACGCACATCGTCTTCCACAACGTGTCTTTCCGGTGTCCTGCTTTTTGCCATGAGCGGCATTTTTCGTTAATAACCAAAACACAACAACAACAAACGACCTCTGCTTCTTGCGTTTCGATGGGCTTCCTATCTCGGACGCGTGGTATGCTGCTGTCTACTGTTTGTTCGCCTTCTTTGTGTCTGCATACACCCTACATGGCGTGCATTCTACGGGGCATTATTTATGTTTCCCCCCCTGTTTTTTTCTGTCTAGTACAGCAGTACGTACTGAAAAGGGTGTTGCGGGTAGATAAACGTACGAACCCATAGAGACCTGGCCGTGAAGCAGCGTGACATAATACGCCCATGAAGTCCGCCTGCTGCACAACGGCAGATATGCCCCGACGCTGTCACGCTGCTGCGATTGCATGCTCTCTTCGCAACACGGCATGAACAGTCGACACACGTGCAAGCTGAAACATTCCTGATTGCATTTACATACAAGGGCTCCGCTTCGCGGGTGGTTGACGCCGCCCGCTACGCTCGCGCAAGGAAAGGGGTACAGAATAGGCCCGTGATGTAGTGCAGGCACCGCGACTTGACAATGCCAAGAGGTTCATGGTGCAGCAAAGAAACGGCGGACTTGCCATGCATGCAAAACATGCTCGGGGTGCACAATAGCTCCATGCTCCAGGACGACAAAGCTCTTCGTTCGAAAGAGCAAGCACAGCAACACGGCTCACGGCACAGCGCTGCGCTGTCTGCTGTGGGGGTGTGAGATGTGCATTTTTCGTGAGTATGTGTGGTATACAACAACAGTATTACTGCTGTACGTAGTACTTCGTACTTTCTATATACTATTAATATATTGTATGAAAGAGAAAAAACACAGCACCAGCACTATCGTCAAGTTGTGAAGTATGAAAAACAAAAAATCCACAAAACTGAGAAAGACGTGCATACGTACTCGTACTCCTACTCCTACTCGACTCGTACTCGTACTCGAGTCGTACTCGTACTCCTACTCGTACTCGGCTCATACTCGAGTCGTACTCGTACTCCTATATACTTGTACCTGACTCATACTCGTACTCGTATTAAACGTGTACTCGTGCTCGTAATCGATCAAAACGGCAAGCAACAACAACAGCAGTACTCGTACGTCGTAGTACTTCGAATTCCATGACATACAGCAGTATCGTGATTGCGCCGCTCCAAACACAAAAAAGTTAAAACGACTGTCACGTTCTGTTACCCTCGATGCTGTCCGCCCCCCCGCGATAACCTCGCCATCGATTCGGTCCGGGTCGAACTCTACTGCCCCTCTGCCCCAGTGAGCCCCGTGGCCCGCCTAGCGTGAAGCCCGGTGCTCACCGTGGCCCTCGTTCGCCCGCTCGAGCATTATGGTGTTCAAACCGCCTGGGTCTCTCTCTTGTGAATATATTTGGTTGAAAAATAAGCACCGCTTGAATATTCTTTTACAAAAAGAAACGATCCTTATAAGTTTGGACATACTGGATTCCCACCACTAGCAGCAAGCCGACAAAGCCCCTTCATGCTTCCCTCGTGTCTCGATGGACACATCACTCCTAGCCACAAAAAAAGGCAACCGTGCTCCTTCCATCCCCCCCTCTACTGGCCAGAGCCCTTCCATGCCCGCGATGGTGCCGGGCTCGCCCGCGCTGCCGTCCTCTCTCGGTACACGCAAAAACCCAAAACCGAGAAATAAAAAGGCTCTCGCGAACAGAAGATGATACTGGTAGGAAACAAAGACAGGGAGGAAAGCTCCAAGTAATGGAAAGGAGGCGGTGTCGAAGTGGGAGCTCTGAGAGTGCAGGGATGGGGAATCCCTGAGCGAGATATCTGTAAGTATGTCTATAGGGCTACAGACGACAGACTTGTGGCGAGGGCGGGGCGTTTTCCACGCGTACGCATGTATTTTCTTCAGTGCGACGTTTGGGCGCCGACTTCGGCGCACTGGATTCCCAAACCGGTTTCCCGTCTCCCTGCTCGACTTGGCCGAGTAGGGCGGGGTGTCCCGCGGAACTGTCTATACGTTTTCGGCTTCGAGATCGAGCCGCGCGGGCCACGTGCCCCAAGGAGGGCGAGACCGGTGGGGCGCGTACTCCGGTCGACTCCCCGCCCGTTGACCCGAGCGGCGACGAAGCCGGCCATGCCGCCGTGGAGCGAAAACACGCCGCCTGGTGAAAAATCACAAATATACTTTGCTAGACACTGCTGTACCACGCACGTTGATATGAACACGATACACAGATCATAACATTCGTATATACATGACAATCTGTTAGTGCTGAGGCACTGATACTGGCACGTACGTACGCACGTGGATCACTGCAGTGAGTAGTTTACAAAAACCTGGGTTCTTCATACGCATAAAAAAACGAAATTTTGGACATTGCGTGTTGCGTGTAAAACCAAAATAACGCATGTGCTGTCCGGCGAAGGCTGCAGCGTAGACCACTCGCATATTCACGTCAGGAGCACACGGGAGGGACCTAATGGTACAAACCAGGCCGGGGGGCACGATGATAACGGATAAATCGTCAGAAGACGTTCTCCGCCTCGCGAGAAAAACTCCCGACACGTCCTTGGAAGGCGCATGAGGTGAATACTGTTTAAGATCGCAAGGTCCAAACAATGAATCACCGTGCACAGGACTGTCCGAAAACACGACGTAGGTAAGGTGAAATAACTGTGACAAGAAAAGCACAAAATTCTCAACAGCATAAACCGCGTCATACATGGGTTGGGCACGGCCGAGGCCGCCCGTGGCAGAGTAGGCAAGGTAGGGGTCGGCGAGCACGATAAGGGAGTTGAGGACCGCCAGGTGGACTTTTTCACGAGGCATAGTCAAATGGCTCCAATTTACCTACGAGATTAAGGAATAATGTCGAGCATTCTTTGAGCAGCAGCTGCATTTTTGTACATGTACGAGCTGGGCTCCAGCGACACCCAAAATATTACCACTTCGCACTTTTGCACGCTGGGTTCTGAGAGTTGGAAAACGAAATTTGACAGAGGTATTCTTCATGGCAAGACGCAAACACAAGTGAAGGGCTTTTATTTTCGTTTTTGTTTCTTCTCTAGGTTTTGTTTCATTTTTTTCATTTTTAGGGTTGTTTTGGGCAACTTTGACCCGACATAACTTTGAACTAGTTACTTGTTTTAGGCCATTTATGGATCCATGCCTACTGTTGTGAAAAACAACCTCGCCAAGGTTCGTCTTCTAAAAAATAAAAATAAACGGCGGCAAAAAACGATTTATCGGCAGGGTGTTGTTTCCCCTAAGGTTTCAAATTTCTCACTACCTGGTACATGTTTTAAGTAATCTGACAGAGAGTGTTTAGCACAGCATGTTAGACTCGCAGGAACAAAAAACCGTGGTATGGATGCCTTTCCCTTGTTGACGCGATGCTGTCAAGACTTCTTGTGTTGAATTCTTCGGCGTGTTGACCGACATATGGCCTGGATACATACGATATTGACTTTACGAAAGGATTACTGTAAGACAGGTATTCCTTTGAAATAACCTCTGCCCGAGAAATAATTGCCGAGGACAACCGTGAAAATGTGGGCCACACGTTTCACACACACCCTCTGCAACCACACGAGAAACATTACTCGGCCGCCCTTGCACAGGTCCTCGCGCCAAAACTACATTTGTTGCAGCAACTAAACAGGCGCCCCTGTCAGACCCCACATGTACCCTCAGAAGCGGTATGTGGCCAACCCCTGGGGGTGTCTCGCGCTTGCTTTGCATCTTTACCCCCGCTCTTTCAAGCACGCCTCAAGCCTTTCCTGCCACGATTTGATGTCATACCAACCTAACATGTCGTAGTCCTCACCGTACAGACGACCTACTTTATCAAGTATAGCGTCATCGGTATAGTACTCGGTCCACGCGCACGAGCCATCCGAAAACAGGTCTCGGGTGCGGAGCAAGCCGGTCGCCGTGTTTTGCTTTCGTCTCACGATATCGTCAGACATTTGATCAGCGGCATCATGGTTGGCGTACTCTTCCTGCTGCGCGACGGTTCCGTAGTCAAACTCCATGAAGGCGTGCTTGCCTTGTGGACCCCACCCCGACTCCCCGAATGATTTCCAGATGTCGACGGGCAGAGATTTGAGCACCTTCGTCGAGGTGTGCTGCGGGGAAATCAAACCGTTCCGTCGTAAGTGAATTTCTTACCGCCACTGTTCGGTACGTGACATCTTATTTGAGTGTGACCACGCGATAGGTACAAGCTCGAAATGTTTCATGTGGCGCATACATTTAGATCTTCTCGAGGGGGTTTCGAATGTGCATAGGGTGCACGCGAACGGGAAGCGGGATTATTGGGTACGCATTTTCTTGTTCGCCGTCATCTCCGTGAATGTTAGTCCAGCGTGGAGTGTGCGACGGCAATGACGAAAACGGAAAATCAACGAAAATCAGACTACCCTGATAAATCAACCGGTACAGATAAGATATGCACCATGGACGCGCTCCAGTGTAGCTAGGATATTTGCACGGCGGTGGTGGCGCGCGAACCGGAGCCAACACTCGCCGCTTGAACGCTGTTCATCGTGCGTGAAATACACGTAATATGCACGGCCTAAGCATCATAGAGCAGCGCACACGTTCCCTATTTCGTCAATGAGCATGTAAAATAAGGGTGTAAGTGAAAATAAACGGTATGGAACATTCGCCGGATTTGTATTTAGGCATGCATCCTATGTTCACACGGTTATTTACGTACCTGCAGCGTCTCAAAAGGGATGATGGTGTCGAATGGGGATTGCCACATCCCACAAAGACTAGTGGCCGGCCTGAACGCCGACGGTGCCGCCCATACATCGGCCGCCAGCATGTCCAGTAGCTCTTGGAAGGTCGGGACTGTTGGCACGGATGCAGGTGGCAAGCCACCTGCCGTATCGCGTCTTTCGCTTAGTCCCCTTCCCTCGCGACCTTCCTCGGACGAGCGCGATCTCCGGTGTTTCCCTTTTTCGGGAAGCTCCTGTTGGGCCTCACTTTTCTTCATGCCCCGGTGTCTTCTGATGGCGTCGAACCACCCCCAGTCATCTCCGTTCAGCAATCCGCGATGCGGTTGCTGTGGTTCGTGGTTGTCGGACAAAGAACTCCTCAACTCGGACGGCCACGTACGAACGAGGTCAAGGTACGCAGATAGAATTCTCGTCACCGGGTCGCGGACGACTCCGATTTTGATCCAACCGCTGCCATTGTCTTTGTAGATGTCTTCCAACATCCGCGCGTTAGTCAAGTCCAAGAGGGGAAGATGAGAAGCCACTGTATCAAATATCAACGACGCATCGTTTGACACCGACCAATGGTCGACTCCCTTCAATGTATTTTTTGGCATTGGCGGTTGATGGTCAATCATAAGCACGGTTCACGAAAAAGGCGCGAGGGGTAAATAGTTTTAGTATGTTGCGGAATAGCGATGTTGGGTTATTCACCAGGAAGCTCGATATCTGCAGTCCAACGTACAAACAGAAGCGCGCGTGCATTGCGTGGACTCTCCGGAGCGCTTCGTGTCACATTCGCGGACAAACCTAAGCATACCGGTTGAAGCCACCGGTGCCCCTAAAAGGTTTCCGTGTAATGCGTTATCACGCGAGGTACCCACTTCTGTCAACTGAAGCACCGGACAAACATCTGCGTACCTGATGCGTCTTTGGCTGCTCAATGCTGGCGTCGGAAAACCCACAAATCAAGCACCAGCAACTCATGGTACGACAAAGGTAGGATACTGTGTCGAAACTGTATCCGCGTGACGGAACTCCTCAACTGAGCAAGTGCCCGGTGTCCCATTTGTATTGCACCACGGTTTTATTTCGCATATAGACAACGGGATTGTTCATCGGGTTAAGTCTACTCCTATTCTCAAACTCACGTTGGGGTGGGGTATGGAGATTCTCAATCGAGGAGTCGCCGAAAAAAAGGATCTACCCCCCATCGTACCGCGCGGCAGGCGCTAACAACAAAACGCAAACGCGATATGTACGTTTTGTACCGTCTACCCCTTACCGATGGAAGACGATTACATTGGGACAATAGTTAACATTATTCTTGCAGCGGATACACATTTACACACGAAATAAGCAGCAAAACATACACCGGCTATCCATCTATCCACAGGGGCGGCATTTTGGAATTCGGGCTCTTTTTCTGCCTTTCCGCACTACTGTTTCTCAACCCGGACAACACAAAACCCACCTCTATGCGTTTGGCAAGCATCCTGAACTGAAGCGAACCGGCGTTGGGGGGGGCGCAGAACAGCAGCGAGTGTTCCACGATCACTACGGTCTCCGATTCATGCAGCCACTGCCGCCTGCTTAATCGGTGCGCATTTCCAGAGAGCACAATGTAAGGACCACGGCAACACAATATGGGTGAAGGGCGGGTAGTGAACGGATAGGAATGCTTACCGAGTACGAATACTGGGGAAGCGACGCCCTAGTCACGGCAAACGTACGCCTCGTCTCCTACGATGGGGGCAGCCAAACCTCTCTCTTGCTATCCTGTGACGAATTCCAGGAAGCGTCGATTCGGTTTGTTTGATTTTAAGTTCAAGCGCGCGGGGGTGAACGGAATCAGCAATGAGACGGACCACGCATATGCCTGAATTAAAGCATCGAGTCTGCCTGGCAGCACACCCGCCCAACGACATCAACGAATCATTTGATAGAGGCGATGCCAGATCAGCGGTTTGGCTGTAACCATGGACTAGTGCTACGGTAGAGGTAGCACTTTTTGGCTGAATCGTTTTCTGAAAAATCGGGCTCCTTAACCCAAATTCGTCGGACTTTCGTTGTTGTGACGAATAATGTTTCAGAATATACTTCGGTCATGAGATTTCGCATCCGGCAGCACTTTTTTTTTCCTCCAAAATCATTTTTTCGGTGAGGTATGACGCTCCTTAAGTGAGGAGCTCAGAAAAAACATGGTGCACCTCTATCGTAGCATGCCTCCATGTGTGCAAGGAGTAGAGCGTGCTGACGTGCTCGGCAGGTTCCCCGGAAGCATTTGTGGGCATGTATCTCGAGATCCACCGTTGCAAACCAGCAATCGATTGCCATTCTGCACTGGGGTGGCCGGCCAAAGACGACGCCACCCCACACGGCAAGCGTATCGATACGTGCGCCTCACGATATGAGATTTTCTCCGCGCCAGCCTCGCGTTAACGGTAACGCTTTCCCCTGTGCTATACGCGCCGACCTTGTCATTCGTGGAAGCGGATGGGAACACCACAAGCTGTAAAACATCGTTGGCGCGCGTGTGCGGTCCCGAAATACAAAGATAGTTATGAGGAATTGTGGAAATACAAGCCGCGCGCGCACATAAGTCCCCGAGGCAAGGAAATCTCCGGCTGGTGCGCTTTTGGATCTTGCTAGCGGGATCATCGAGTAGTTGGGCTTGTGGTAATCCAGGCCAACAAAGACGAACATCATACCATGCGGTTCCCTACCTTTTGCTTTCGGGGGGTGGGAACTCCGCCGCCGTTCTCGGAGCGAGCACGCGCTGAGCGACCTTGGACGCAGGGCAGTTCCACAAACCGACATCGTCCACGAGAACCTTCACCTGAGGGCACACAGGTGTATAGTTTGGGTTCAGAGGTATGAAGGATAATACTATGGAACATGTTAAAACACGCACACAGAGCCGGGAAACAAGCGCCCCAGACAGGAAGCTGTACATCGCGCTTGTGCATATCGTCACGCGAGAGCTGCTTATTAACGGCCTGTTTCTAGTTGTGCTTGCCGTACTATGACAAAGAGATACGAAGGCGGAGAACCCATGGTCGCCATACATATGGTGGACTCGGACGGTTTACGATGTCTACCAGGTTTGAATTATTTGTGTCGGGGGTTTGTCAGTCTTCGTTCTCCAGAGAAACATGATCGTTCGAGTCTGCGTGATAAATGACGGGAACACTTGTAACGACCGAATATTGCCGCGCATGCAAAAGTGTGGGACAGTAGAGATTGCCGTGGGTTGTGTTGTTACTCCAGAGAAGAGCGACGGAGAAAATAACCGACTTTTACTATGTGGGCGAGCATTGTCGGACCCGTTCAGCGATCACGGCACGCCCCGAAACGTTTGTGGGGGTACGCCACAGAATACCAATCCAAATCGAGATTGTTATCATATGACATGTCAGGTGCATCGCTGGGAGTAGGCGACTAAACGGAGCTGGCGGTTATTGAATACGTGCGCCTCGAAGCAGTACTAGTACGGCGCGTGGGCGGACACAGCATTGCACCTGGACGAGACACAACACGTGAGAGGAATCCAACGCGCATCTCACGATTACGTAAACCGATGCCCACAGAAACATACTGGGAACACATGCAGCTAAATACATATATATATATTGTACTTTTGGCTTGCAACCCGCACGATGTTAGTAACGTTCGTCGACATGTTTCCGTTGATTCAACGTGGACGGTAGCGGTTGGAAGTGTCGTCACATGACAGGCTTCAAATTATTTATCCAGGTGTGAAATACAAAATAATCAGAAGAGTCATTATGTCGATTGCCTCGACCAAGAGAAGTCCTGGTTTGCGTCGTCGATACGGGGGAGTGCGTGACTACCGCGGTTTCTGTAGAAAGCGGGCAGGGAGAGAACGCAACAGAGGGACACCATGAATGTGTTGCGCTGTTCATAAAGTTGAACTCATGACGGAAATGAATGAGGTATATCCCCAACCATTTTTAGACCATTAGGAAAATACGGTAATTAACCGTGTACCGGCCATCGCGAGACGTTCCGGTAAGTGACGGCGGATTCCGATAACACGATAATTATGTTCCCATTCTGTTAAAGAAGCCGTACAATAAAACTGAAATATGGACATTTGTTTGGTTTTTGTTTGTCGTTGCCAAATGCCAAGTGTACGTGGGCAGCTCGAGGGACAACACGAGGAAAAACGACAGTGGTACAAATGGTACAGGTCTACGAACGATAATCGTGAAACCGAAGGGTGTGGCAACCATAGCAAGTACCACCTCCAGAACGGTTTCCAGGGAGATATGGACGCGCTTCTTAAGAGGGGAAATGGGCTAGCGGCCACGTGACGGCAAACACGGGTGCGGTGACCGACGTCACGTGGTGTCCGCGGTGATCGGGGGACTCAGCCTACCATCGTTTCCAGGAAGGAGAGCCAGGTGCTACTGCCTTTACGGGCAGTGTTCGCACGTACTTAACGGGCCATGTGATACACAGTACTACACAGGCCTCAGCAGCAGAGTGAACGAAAATACAGATACGTGAGCATGCGTTGTACTTGTGGAAGACGGCGAGGAAACGGCGTTTGTAGGGGGGTTCGACATTCGATTCAAGAAAGCGGGAGGAGAGGAGAAGATAAGGAAAAAGAGAAGAGGAGGGGGCAAGACCACTTGGATTCTTGCCATTTTGTTTGCCGTGGTATCGTCGAGCGAGCATCGGGAAGCACCCCACGTCGTCCCCTGAGGATTTTCGAGGGTCCGCGACGAGACAAAATGGGCTCGTCATTTGATCCCGGTCAACACGACAGCACAACGGTTACGGAAGAGATGTAACGGCCACTACACCTAGAGCAGCAAGGCCCAAACTCCGAAAAAAAAACGTTGGAAAATGTCAAACAGCGTCGCGTGAAACAACAACTGTTTTATCGAGTAAACAAACTTAGACAGGAGGACGATATAAGCAAACCCGTAATCAATAAGTGTACGGCGCGTTTGTGGTTTGGGTATAGGCCTTTTGCCCTAGCGAGGGCGCACCGCTAACTCTTACCTCTTCAAGAAACCTTGATGCCGTTCCATGGAAGGGTTTCATGTCGGCGAGGGTTGGTCCACTGGTGAGTCCGTACAAGATCGAGGATCGTGCACGCTCGAGACCTTCGCGGAGCATTGTCAGCTGCTTGTCTGATCTGTCAATGTCGCGTGCGCGTTTGAATCGAAATGAAAAACTGGTCCCGGCGGTAACCTCACCGCAGCCCGCAAGATAATTACTGCCATATTTAGTTGAAGGTCGTTTCACAATATTTCGATAATAATTCAAACAATCTCATGCCAATAACGCAGAGTGCAGTCGGGTAGAGATAGCAGAATCGTTTGTCCCAACGAATGGTGGCGCGGAAATGATCCTGACGTATCAGACTTGCCCATGAGCCACCAAGTCTTTCATTCATCCTAACAGATACTAAACTGCCTAGTTGACTGGTCAAGGAACGAATCCGCGCCGATCAAGCGACTAAGCCCACCAGTGAACTGTCCGTTTATATTCAGCGATCCGATCAATCAACCACTCAAATAATGAACCAATCAATGACAAAGACGAACCATTAAATGTATCAACTAAACAAACAATCCGTAGATCATTTTACTACGTATGGCAATCAATGAAATACCGACACCTTAAACCCACACCTTTTAAGAGCTACGAATACTCACAAGCTAAACAACTGCTTCCTGGGAATCACCTGGTAGAGAGATCTTTGACGATGGACGCGACTTGCCGAGTGGTTCCGAAGCTTCCCTCTTCCATCACAACAGCAAATTCAGAGTAGTTGAGCCCAGTCCTAGCGTGATGCATTACCATAGCGACGATGTTCGGAAACGATCATCGAACATGTCGCGTCCGCGGCAAACTAGCAACAAACTTAACTACCAATCAGATCTTATACAACTAATTGGGGGCCCCTTTCATGTAAACTCACCGTTAGTCTCGCGTGTGGCGCGTGGTCACAACCCTATATTATAAGTGGGCCCCCTCCTTGGGCCATACGTATCGTTCAATACTGTATCACGCACTGGCATTGCATCTCGACTTGAAACGAATACCCCCATGGCGAAACACGGGTGTGATATTGTGGTTGGCCAAACAATAAAACTCAAGCGCAATTCTAGTAGCAGCAGCGGCAGCGCAGAACCAGCACGTGCAGTTCCAATACAGAGCCAAATGAACGCGTACCGGTGCAAGGGATGACATACGTACCAGCTAGAGCAACGGCCGAAGGATGGCCGGGAACCGTTAAACAACATGTTTCGGTGCCTAAACGTTTATCGCTGCCTGTGCTCTACTGTTCACTGCAATCATTCCGCCGGAGCGAGGAACTCTGCCTTCCTTCGGTTTCAGACGCTGTACAGAGCTCCTCGGCAATTCTTCTGTCGCGCCATGGGACGGGGGCCGGTCAGTGAGCCATTTCCGGTCCGGGAAACATCATTTTGCAAAGTCCATGTGCAACCGACAATTCAAAACCAAACAACCTAGTCAGGAGCAGCGATCGTGACGCTGAAAACATATACTGCGAGAAACATGTAATTTGGTTTGTCTCATACAACTTGCGGTAGTTGTGGAGGTGAAAGCGTTATAATGAAAACTTACTATCACAATCAAACGCTTGGTGACGACGACAAGGTACATTCGCCAAGAAGTGGCTGCAATACACACCCTACTCCACTCCAGAGTTGCCGTCTCACCACGTCAGGCAACATAGCCAAATTGAGAACACGACGGAGTTTAAGATTGCTGCTCAAGGCCCTTGCCCTTAACCTACCGCAAGAAGGGAAGGGCTTCGTGTTCTTCAGTGGTGAGTACCGGTACGCACCCAGCTGATACCGCGTCAAAGATTCGGCGGCTGGAAGCCGTGTCTCCCCTCGGGCAAAAGCAAAACCTGCGTCCAAAACGTAAACAAGGCGTATCGACATTGTAAGAAGATTCGCCGTTCAGCAGATGCCTTTCGTTGGGTGTTCATAGTCTCACAAGCAACAAGCAGCTACGGGGAAAAGGCATCTGCTCTCTGAATAATCGGTGGGACGAGCAGCGAAGCAAAACTTTACCCGAACGCGTGGGAGAAGTGAACCAAGGAGGGCATCCTCACCGGATGGTTGAATAATGAGTATACGGCGGCTTCCCTTGACGTACTAAAAAACCGCGACCTAGATTTGAGCCCTTCAACTCGTGAAAACAAGCAAGTTGGACATTCAAGTGTACAAAACCGACGGGCAGGTTGTAAGGCAAACAACAGCAGCGTTTCACCACCAGAGCCGTCTCTACTGAATCAAGCTCTAAAATACCTCTCGCCACTAAACCTACTTGCCATTAATCCATAACACGACCCCGATACTAAAACCGATATTTCTGTGGAGTAACGTATCCGAAATCCCCGATAAAATCCACGTACACAACGTCTGCACTAGAGTTGGGACAGGCTGCATTAAGATAGACTTTTGGCTCCTTTCTTAGAGTGACTTCTACGTTCGATTATCGGCGTCCCTCTCATCTCCGTTGATATCGTGGGGCCAGTTTGTGTCTATCGCTCTCTCTGCGAGACCCATTATTCATACCTGCTGCGGGCCATGTTGTGAGCGAAGACCAACGGACCCTCATCCCAGACCTTGCCGTCATCCTTCAGTGCGACCAGGCTATTCGGCGAGATGTACTTCACAACCTGGAAACCACGGATCGTTTCAGTGCAGGCACGAACAATCAATCGACCAGTAAACCAATCAGGATGCGCAGCGCGGAACAGTCGCGACAACAAAGGCACGATACACTAGTTAACGAGCGGGTTATAGCTGTTGGCCCTAGGGCAATCCTCTAGACGAGTTACCGAGTATGTCGATCATTACCCCGTAACACGCGTTATCTAGGAGGAACATGCGCAACTCGCGAAGTCTATTATCCACGACAAACATCGATCCCACAGCTGAGGTGTGGGTTTAATCAAATTGAATAAGAACAGACCAGGTAAGTATCAATATATGTTTTCCAAAACCACTGGACAGAAAGGTTGTGCAGCATGTCAATGAAATTTGTAGTCGAACAATAATAATATGTTTCACGAAGACGATACTCGCAATTAAACGCTTCAACGCTGCGCTTAATGAGCCTATGCGCAGCCCTGTTCATTATCCACCTTTCTGACTATTTCAAATACTGCAGTAACCACACACATCAAATCAGCGGTTTGTGATGAGATATTTGATGCTTGCTACGATCGCCGGTTTCAGATGCAGTACTGCGGTAATTTAGAGTTCCTCTCACTCCTCTTGACATTGTATTTTTTATGCAAGCAGTGGTGGTCCCTAGATATGACAGCATCATACCAGGTGATTCCGTATTTACGGTGACTTAAATTGTATTGACACGACGAGGAGAGTGCTAAAAGCATAGTAAGGAGATGAAAGCACTTAGTCTCTGTGTGGATTGTCCAGGCCGTCACACCCGCCATTAAACAAGATGAACAGGCATCAAGTAGCTACGATGGTCCTGCAACCAGGAATTTTTCCACCGCAAAGCGACTACTTCGAGTAGTACGCCTAATTCCAGGTGCATATATACACAAGCACCGGGTCGTAGGTATACAATGAGTATGCGGCTTTTAACTATGCGCGGGAACGTAGCCTTTTGCCCCTGCTCGGGTTTCTCCCAGTTATTTTCTGTGTTGTGTTCGTGATGAATGTTCTGATGGTCACGGCCGAGTCTCATTCATCAAGATCGACAACACAAAAGCCGAGGGACACACTGCTGAAATATGCACGGATGGGCGTTGGCCCTGAGCCTGTCTATGTAGTGTGCTACGATATAATATGGATAGACGGATGCGTGATGCAGATATGTACACCTGGTCTCGGGTACCTGGTATCTGGTATGGTTTGTGGGTACGACCCAAATGAGCCGAACCAATTGTAACAAACACAGAACAAGGGGAGATAATAGGCAGTACGTAGAGAGGGGGCTACTTCGAGCTGTTACCTGCGAGTTTGTAGCACTGCTGCTCTGTGCAACCTACTGAGGGCAGTACATGCGATGGCGTCTCTCTCGAGTGTCACTGCATGCTGCCCGGGGCCCCTCGTACATCGTTGGAATAACATGATTGTCGAGCCTGTGGCTTGTGTCCCCCGCCTTCAATTCACGACGGCACGAGCACTTGAAACAACGAATGCCGAGTACCTCGCTGGCTGGCTGTAAGCAAAGCGAAGGATCACTCCGATTAAGCCACGGTGTCGAAAACGAAGGCGAAATATATGGATGGCTTGATTTTTCTACGTTGTACCTCAACCCCGACAAATGTGCATGTGTTCGTGTTCTTCACATAAAACCGTAATTTCAACCCGTCTGCATCCAGGGGTACGTACGTTACCCCACATGTGAGAGGAATGTTACCGGTTAATACACCTTCGTCGGCTGTATCCTTCACCACTGCCACCGCCACAACACCAGCCAAGCAGCAGGAGCAGCAGAAGCTTGTTGCTCGTTGTGGCTGGTTGTCGTTGTGGTGCTGCTGGGTTTGGAATGTGGTGCTCTAAGGGCCCGTTGAGCGATGCCCTTCCAATTTTCGTCTATTCTGGGTCAAATTGTTTTTACTTGGTCTTGGTGTATTGTTGTTGACCATGTTTTGGTGATGTGCTCATGTTTTTAATGGGTGTTGGTGTTTTGTTGTGGTTGATTACATTTTGTTGCATTTGAGGTCTTGCTATTGTGATCGTTTTTCACTTGGTTGGGTGATGTTGGTAAGCTATGTTACAGTAGCTCATGCAAGGGGGGCTTCGCCGCGACGGTCTGATGCTCGCCTGCAGCTTCGCGCAATGCCCGTATCGGCAAAACGCAGATATATAACAAGAGGTAAGCTTAGGGCGAATAAAAGCGACTGTACTGCCAAGGGGTGTACAGCAGTACAGCACACCCAATGAGAACACTTCATCTGATCCAGGCTGGGTTCCCGTTTTATTTGGGAGGAGAGGGTGCCTATTACATTACCTTCAATGTAACGACTCCCGAATTTTGTATTCCCTTGCTAAGGCCGACTCTTATGGGATCGGAATCCAGAAACCAAAACAGCCTTTCCCCTTTGTGGTGGTGAAACCCGCACAAGGCTCCGCTTCTTTTTCTTCTGTCCCAACACCTGCCCGACGCAGCAAAAAAAAGCGAGTTTTCGGCACACAGCAACCACCGATGCCACGAGTTCTCGCCTCACAGAGCACGGGTTGCGCTAAAACTTCCACGGCTGTATGCTCCTCTTCTCTGAGCGTCCTCGCTGCCAAGCATGAGGGCCGTAGGTGGCTTGTGGCTAGAGGTCTCGCACATAACGTGAGGCCTGGTTTATTTCTGTCTCAACTTTTTGCTGATCGAAACACGGACCCTGTTTCGATCAGCAAAAAGGTGAGACAGAAATGGACCAGGCCTCACGTTATGTGCGAGAACTCTAGCCACAGGCCACCTACGGCCCTCATACTTGGCGTCGAGGACGCTCAGAGAAGAGGAGCATACAGCCTTGGAAATTTTAGCGCGACCCGTGCTCTGTGAGGCGAAAACTCGTGGCATCGGTGGTTGCTGTGTGCCAAAAACTCGTTTTTTTCTCGAGGACTGCGTCCAGAAATGGTCTATCACTACCGACGGCACTGCTCGCGGGTTTCTGTACGATGAAGGGATTGTTTTTGGATTCCGATCCCATAAGAGTCGGCCTAATGTCAGCCTATGGTACTGGTACGGACGTGCATATCAGCAGTAAATGGTCTATACAAATCCGTACGTGTATCAGCGGTAGTATTCCGTAAACATTTCGCATAGCCAAACAAAAACAATCTGAGATATTGCTTGTAGATCACGGGATAACTATAAATGCGGTCCGTACGAGTACGAACAAACCTATGCCGTCATTGAATTTTGAACCACTTTTTTCGAAACAAATACGCAAGCTCTCGACCAACACAATCCTATTGATGAAAGTTGTAGCAACCACCACCTGCATGCTCACGACACGCGCTCACTGCCCTGCCCATTGCAAGACAGGTCGGTGGGCATAATGGCGGGTGAATCGACTGAAAACGTTCACGGCCTGGTCTCGACATGCTCCTGAGCAACGCATGCAGTAACGTTTTGTTTGTGGACCGAAGATTGTATGACATGACTCAAACAGGAACGCAAAACATCAGCACCATACCGCTGTACCACGCACGTATGAACCCATGATACACAGCAGACCATCGCGATACATGGTACTGGCACTGGTAGGTATGTACGTGTGTACCAACATTAAGTGGTCTATAAAAATCAGGGTTCGTCATCGACATAAAAAAACGGAATCTATGTGTGGCGTGTAAAAAAGCAATAAAATGCACTTAGTATGTGCTCTCCATCACCATGTTCTTGGTGGTCGTTGCAGCGTCTACCGCCCGCATGTTCACGCCCAAGAGGCCTTGCCCAGTGCAAACCAGGCCGGTGGGCACGTTCACCGATAAAAAGCCCCAACATGTTCACCGCCTCGAGAGACAAAGTCTCGACACGCTTCTGAGAGGCGCATGTGGTATATGTTACAAGGTTCCCCTTCGGGATGTTGGTCACTCAAAATCCCGGGGGTGTCGCAAGTTGAAAATAGATCGCACATGCTTCATAGTTCCCGTGTTGGAGCAAACCGTGGCATAGACTGCTGCTGCTGTATTGTTTAAAGTGAAAAGTAGAAGCGACGGCCATTCCTACCGAAACAAATGTCGCGAGGTAATACCGTATCTGAGGTACAGTGGGCTTCCGGTGTTAAGAAACTTCAGTTTGGTGTCTATTAATAGGCTCAACGACATATTTTGTTTCCGAAGTCGACCTAACTATTTTGTGTTGGATTTAGAGTCGATCCCACAGCAGTAAGCTGTGTTTCTAAACCAACGTTTTCTATTGTTCGTGCCAATCTGAGCTCATTTTTAATTGAGTGTTTGCGTTTTTTTTTTTTCTTACTTTTACTTCTCTAAAAATTCTCCCGAAGGAAGGATTTGCGGTAAATTTTTTAAAAAACGGCAAAAAAGTACTTTAGAGAAGTACGTTTTTGATCAAAAGTTACGGTAACTTTTGGCTCTCAGTTTCATTGGCCTACACACACCGAGCATTCTACCGACGCGGAACGGCACAAATTATGGGACATGTCTCCCATAGGCCCCAACCTTGCTGCTTGCTCTACACAACACAACAACCGGTGGGAGCACAGAGGCTCGAGAGGTGTGCTACAGTATGATACGGACAAGCGGTGCTGGATTTTGCTGACGGGGCGCCGGCGGACTGCTGGCGGCCCGCTACGGTACGCTCTCGCCGGCTTGGTGTCGTGGAGGATGCGCTGTTCAGAAGAACTACTCGTACGAGTACGAGTTACTCGTACGAGTCGTGCTCGTATGGAGACGTAGTCTTACCGCCTTGCTTGTAGAGCGCGACAGGATGACAGATCGCCGTGTATCATTTCAATTTCACCACACTGCGGTAGCAGCACTAGCAGCACTACTAGCAGCAGCGGCGGCGCGCCGCCACGGTCTATATATGTCGGGCCCCGGGCGGGCTTGGAGCGGAGCGTGCCGGCGCGGTGTCGCGCGTAGGTCGTGGGCAGCAGCAGGAGCAGCACACGACGACAAGAAGAGGTGGACGCAAAATCGAGAAAAGCAAAAACGGAAGCTGTTGCTTCTCCTGCTCTGCTGCTCCTCTGCTGTTGTTGCTGCTGCTGCTGCTGCTGCTGCTGGGGCTGCCGCTGCCGCTGGGGCTGCCGCCACATAGCTGCAGCCACCGGTGCTGCTGCTTGCGGTCGTGGGATTGCAGCTGCGGCACTGCGGTCATACCCCTGCCGCCGCCACCGTTGCTGGGCTGCCGTTCCTCTCGTACGCTACTTTTTGTTTTTGTTTGTTTGGTTTGCCGCATTGCCTCACCCCACTTCCCTTATTATTTTCGGAGGCGTCGCCTGCAGGATTTTGTTTACTTCTATCGCAAACACACCGAAACCATGAGGGGAAGGGAATTCACTTTTTTGAGCGGAAGGAAAGTGTTTTTTTTTTTTACTTCTATCGCAAACACTCTAATGAAACAATATTTATGAAATAAATGCAGACACCCATGTATTTTTTTGCGTTGAATGGTGATTTGTTAAGTCGAGTAGATTCACGAAGAACAACTCGTGAATCTTGACATTTTGTGAATTGACCTGAAAAAAATCAAAATCACGATCTGCGACATTTTTTTCGTTATGACTATTCTATGATGTTTTGTAGTAAATGCGTCTGATAAAGGTGCTTCGTGTGTAATCCACGCAACCCAACGGAATAACCAACAACCGGTATAAGGGCATATACAGCTGACACTGCTGCGTACACCGATTGTGGCCAGCATGCAGCTCCCCAAGGCATCCGCTGGGTGCTGGCGAACGACCAACACATGGCGGCCTCGAAACCTCGAGGAGAAGGCGGCACAGCGCAAACAAAACCCCAGCAAAATATCCCGAAAATCCGGGCGAGGCCAGGCAAACGACCTGAGGTTTTGCTGGGATGGCATACATCAAACGTACACGCACGTGTACACAACGAGAGGCAGAACACAGCAAATCAGTGCTTCGTAGCTGTCACAACTGGCCTGCTGGATCCCCCCTGCTACTCGTAGCCGTTCCGCGCACACCGCGGTTCTGCAGCTTCTTCTGCTGTGCTGTGCTGTTCGATAAATGGCGCCTCGGCTGCTTCGTAGCTTGTAGTCTAGACTAAAATAGAGACATGTACCCGTAAAGCCATCATTGTAGTGCTACTACTGCTGTACCAACATACCCGTATTCGTACGTGTGTAGATCGGTCTATCGTTCGAAAATAGAGAGAGGTAGATAGGATACTTCGAACTCTGCTGCTGGTACATACATACGTACTCAGCCCAAATTACTACTCGTAGATCTGTTTATTATGATGTGTACTCTACGTAGATTCCCAAATATTGGAACAAAGTTACACTTTAACATAAAATGTGGCTGTAAATGTTCAAGCGTGACGTACAACTGCTACTGCTGTACACAACCCAGAGAGAGCAAGCGCGTGCAACATGGCATCAACTACTGCTGCACGACGCTTGATGTGTGCCTCGTTCAACGTCGGTGTGGTCCTTGTTGTCTCGTGCTTGGTGCGTGCTGTATGTGTTTATTTCATGCGGGGTCAAAAACGAAGCATTTATTATGATGTGTACTCTACGTAGATTCCCAAATATTGGAACAAAGTTACAATTTTACATAAAATGTGGCTGTAAATGATCAAGCGTGACGTACAACTGCTACTGCTGTACACAACCCAGAGAGAGCAGGCGCATGCAACATGGTATCAACTGCAGCTGCGCGACGCTTGATGTGTGCCTCGTTCAACGTCGGTGTGGTCCTTGTTGTCTCGTGCTTGGTGCGTGCTGTATGTGTTTATTTCATGCGGGGTCAAAAACGAAGCATTTATTATGATGTGTACTCTACGTAGATTCCCAAATATTGGAACAAAGTTACAATTTTACATAAAATGTGGCTGTAAATGATCAAGCGTGACGTACAACTGCTACTGCTGTACACAACCCAGAGAGAGCAGGCGCATGCAACATGGTATCAACTGCAGCTGCGCGACGCTTGATGTGTGCCTCGTTCAACGTCGGTGTGGTCCTTGTTATCTCGTGCGTGGTGCGTGCTGTATGTATTTCGTTCATGCGGGGTCAAAAACGAAGCATCAAAAAGAGTCGTATGACAAGGCTTCCACGTAGTTTCGAGGCGGTGTCAAGTCGGAACGTCTCCCAATAGTTATTTGCCAGAATTCGCGACTTTGAAGGCCTTGAGCACGCCCCACAGGCCTCGGCCGGGACCCGCGCTTGCGCCGTGGCGTACACGCGGGCCCCCTGCGTGCCTCGCAGCCGATAGCGCGAGAAAATACCCGCGGTCGGAGGTGAAAAGTGAAACTATTCCGGGAAAATGTCCATTTGGTACCTATACATATTGTGGATCGCAAGGTCCAAGACTGGGAATCATGCCGCAAAGGACTGCCAGAAAGTACGACGTACGCTTGTACCGCGCGCCTGTGACGAAGAGGCATGACATCCCCAAACAAACGTGGCCGCGTGAGCCACGTGTTTAACACGGCCGAAGACGCTTTAGGTAGAGTAAGCAGAGTAGGGGTTCGTGAGCACGACGAGGGAGTAGGGAGTTGCGGACCGCCAGGTGGACCTCATTGCGACGTATCACGAAAACGTCTCAAATCTACGTGTGATAAAAGCTGTCGAGCGTTCTCCTAGCAGCAGCTGCAAATTGTACATCTTTAAAAGGCTCCGCATGGGTGCCGGCATTCGCCGGCACCTATGCATCGGATAGGATAATATATGGTACAACGTCAGTTGTTTGGTGACATCGTTAATATTTACGGGATTGTGATGGCACTCGCTCGTGTTTCGATATCTGACGCATACGTGCAGAATCAAGGCAATGCCAAGTGTTGCAGAAAGAAGGGAATGCTGCGTGTTGAAATATTCAGTTCGCAACCTCATTTCTCAGTTTCAACAGTCAGTCTCAGAAATAATGTAATCAGTCGCTTTCGGTCTTCCCTTGATAGTCTCAGTTCTCAGGATAGTTTATGAGATTTACGACAACAACGTGATGGCGCTCGCTCGTGTTTTGATGCGTGACACATACGTACGCAATCAAGGCCATGCCAAACGCTGCAGGAAGAAGGAAACGTTAAGTATTGATACTCAGTTCGTAACTTCATTACTCAGTCTCTGGCAGAAGTGCACCAGTTGAGGTGGCGGGCTCAGTTTTGGTACGTGCGGCAAAAAACAATCCGTGCCGACAAAGCGGTTCCGCGTGGATAGTAGAGAGACGTCAAAGCTGGCCACGGGGGGGGGTCTCAACTATTCTCTGACTCTCGTGTCTGAGCAGACTCGTAACTACAGCACTACGTGTACACTACAACAGGATTACTTTACAGCAGTACGTACCACAGCAGCAGCAGTTTCTACATACAGTACGTACTCGTACCAGGTACTGGTATTGCTGTGTGTTGTATCAATAGTAGTACAGCAGTAATATTTCAACCGTGAGAAGCTACAGCAGTAAAGTGGTTACGAATACTCTAGTTTAGGTCTACGCCCGTACCTTGATTCCCAGCGCCAGTATCGTAATAATCAGCCCGACCCCTGGATGATCTATCCTACGAAGTCGTTGTCAATAGGACTCACGAATCCAACCGAGAAAAAATTAATAATTCGTACTCGGTACAAGGTTCCCCTTCGGGATGTTGGTCACTTGAAATCCCGGGGGTGTCCCAAGCTGAAAAAAGATCGCACATGCTTCAAAGTTATTTTTTGGGAGCAAACCTGTGGCATAGACTGTAAAAGTAGTAGCGACGGCCATTCCTAACGAAACAACTGTCACGAGATGATATCGTATCTGAGGTACAGTGGGCTCCCGGTGTTGAGAAACCTCAGTTTGGTGTCCAGGCTCAAAGACTTGTTTTGTTTCTGAAGTCGATCTTGCTATTTCTTGTAGGATTTAAAGTCGATCCCACAGTGGTACTGTAGTTATCACGGCTGTTGTGCGCTGTACAGCTGAGTATACAGAAGATTGCTATGACAGAGCTGTTGCCCGACGAGTCCCGCCCCGGTCCTAGATAAGAGCATTCACTCGTACGTAATACCTTTTGGGCGGGTACCCTGGTACGCGTTTAGCAGCCGAGTACTCGTCTAAGGGTGCCCGTCGAACAGCTGGATATCCGGGAGCCCTGGGCCCAAATTATCGGCGAGTATGAAGTGTTATCGATACCCGTGACGGGTAAAAGCGGTTTTGTTGTTTTTAATCGCTGCTGTAAAGCGCGGGTGATATTAATATCACAGGGGGAGGTTTTGCTGGAATAGCATATATATCAAACACACATCACTCCACCTCAGATACGATACCATCTCGTCACATTAATTTCGTTAGGAATGGCCGTTGCTACTACGTTTCCCTTTAAACAATACAGTAGTCTATGCCACGGTTTGCTCCAATTTTGGCCAGAATTCGCGACTTTTGAAGGCCCAGAGCACGCCCCAGTGCTGTACGTACGTACAACTGAACGTACGCACTGCTGTATGTACGTACACCTGAACGTACAATACTTGCCTACCACTCTCTATCTCGTACTGCGGGAGTATTGGTATGTGGCATGTGGCAACGCACCTACGACACGGCTATATGAGATCGGCCTATCGTTTCCGTAGACAGAGGTACTGTAGATATGATGTGCACACCTGCCTACTCGTAGATCTTGTGTACGTACTCCACGTAGGTTACAAAATACTGGAACAATTTTTTTAATATTTAGAAAAAATGCTCATGTATTTTTTCAATCGTCTTGTACAACTGGTACTGCTGCTCTACGTACGCAGCCTAGAGAGAGCAGACGCATGCAACATAGTATCAACTACTGCTGCACGACGCTTGATGTGTGCCTCGTTCAATGTCAAGTCGTTGTGGTCCTTGTTCGTGCATGGTGCGTGCTGTGGGTGTTCCGTTCTCATGGGGATAAAACAGTCGTACTTCGTAAAAAAGGTTTTGCATAGTAGTTGTTTGGCGGTGTCAAGTCGGAACGTCTCCCCTGAGTTATTTGCCAGGATTCACGACTTCGAAGGTCCAGAGCACGCCCTACGGGCCTCGGGCTGGACCCGCACTGGCACCGTGGTGCACACGCGCCCCCCTGCGTGCTCCGCAGCCGATAGCGCGAGAAATGACCCGCGGCCGGAGGTGAAAAGTGAAAGAATTCCGGGAAAATGTCCATTTGTTACCTATACATATATTATTGAACCGAGTGTTTTTGGTCGTACTGCAGCAGCTGTACATTTTTGAGCCGAGTTTTGTGTTGTAGTACTCGTATCCGGACGAAGCAAGGCCGAGGGGGTGGAAGAGACAAAAGACGACCACTCAGGTAGTCGGGAGAAAGCGGTCGAATTTGCGAGACCGAGCTATCGAAGAAAATGGCTACATTGAACCTACCAACGACAAAGAAGCCGATATAAATAGATGTATGAAAGAAGCTTGCTTCCTTAAAGAAAAATCTGGATGTCCCGCAAAGAACCTTACTGTCTCAAGGAAACTATCTCGATGTCCCGCCGTCTCGAAAGGGCCTACGGATTGAAGGCCGCCGCGCTCGGCGGCGACGCGCGACCTCGAGAGAGCACGAGCGGGAACAGGCCCGTCGGAGGCCGGAGAAGGCGACCCGCGAGAGAACGGACGAGAAAGCTCGGGCGAGGCGCCGAGAGCTAACGCGTTTCCATTTAGGTCCGAAGCCCAGACGATAGGAGAGACTTCGGTGATTTCCAAAATCACGAGAAGCAACGCCATTCAATGTATATATATATATTACTTATTACGCTTCGGTAGTTGTGGTGGTGATGACGTCCGAATGACTCTTTACGACTATGCCGGCTTCGGTATGCCCCGCAGGAGACCGGCTCTACCGTGCGCCACCCGACCCCGATCGGCGCCGCACCACCGCCCCGGCCGCGCCACGCGTCGGCCCTCGGTGACCCCGGCGAGAGAACGTGCGCCGGTGCCGTACTCGGCGAGCTGGGGTTTGGAGAGGGCGGGATCCCGGGGACGCCTCGCTCCGTCCCCTGGAACGGGGCGGATCCGCGGGAGGGGAGAGGTTCGCAGCGTATTCGGAGGCCTTTTGCGCCCGGGGTCTAACACCAATACTAAAATGAAGTCAAAATCGACAAACAGAATGGGGCCACTGCTGTACGTACGTGCTAAACGAGGGCACTGCTGCTGCTGTTATTGCTGCTATACATGGGTTGTATACAACTTATACTACTATTGCTATACGTCTTGTGCTGCTGTATACTGTTTTCACACAAACTACTACTGTTGTAGTGGGTGGTGGGTGGTGGGTGGCTCGGGTGGTGCGTGTGTACATGGGTTAGTGCGTACATACGTGGTTCGGTTGGTGGGTGGGTGTGGGTGGGACTACTGCTGTGCGTACTGCTGTGCTGCTGTACACTGCTTTCACACTACCACTGTTGTTGTAGTGGGTGAGTGGATCGGTTGTTGTGTGTGTCGATGGGTTGGTGCGTGCGTCGGTGGGTGGGTGGGTGGGTGGGTGGGTGGGCGTGGGTGGGTTGGTTGGTTCGTGGATGACTGCATTCGTACCTGTTGGTGGCCGGCCCTATTTTATTGTTTTGTACGATTTGGTTTGTCTGTTACAAGGGCTCCGCGTGGATGCCGGCATATAGTTTGTCAATTTACCTGATCATCAGTGGATGGCGTTGTAGGGTGTGGATCGTGGCCCAGTTATTTTTATTTTTATGTTTTTGTCCGCTATTATACATGACCCGCCCTGGCATAGTACGAGGTACCACTAGTGTATCTATTACAAGGGCTCCGCACCGCGGGCGGTTGATGCCGCCCGCTTCGCTCGCGCAAGGAAAGGGGCAGAAGAGGCCCATGATGTCTGATGTAGTGCAAGCAAGCACCGATTTGAAAATGCCAAGAGGTTCATGGTGCACAGCGAAGAAACGGCGGACTTGGCATGCATGCAAAACTGCTCGAGATGCACATTATTATATTAGCTCCATGCTCCAGGACAACAGAGCTGTATGTTCGAAAGAGAAAGCACAGCAACACGGCTCACAGCACGGCGCTGCGCTGCCTGCTGTGGTGAGTGTGATTTGTGCCTTTTTCATGAGTATGTGTGGTAGTACAACAACAACAACGGTGGTGGTACTGCTGTGTAGTACTTCATACTTTGTGTTATGAAAGAGAAAGTTCAGCACAGCACGGTCGTCAAGTTGTGAAGTACTAAAAACAGAAAATCCACAAAACTGAAGAAGACATATCATACGGTACGACATACACAAGTGTACGTACGTACTACTCGTACGTACATGATACTCGTACTCGCACTCGTACTCGAAAAATACGCCAGGAGGAGCGAAAAACAAAAAACGGAAAAATAAAGAGATTTCGGTCGGAAAAAAAGTGACGTACGTACAAGTACAGCAGAGCAGTATTTGATTTAAAAAACAATCCTATCGACCGATTGCGCCGCATAGAACTAAAAACTATTGAGACGTCGTTGGAGTTCTGTGAGCTTGGACGCTCCCCGCCCCTCCGCGATCACCTCGCCATCGATTCGGTCCGGGTCGAGCTCTACTGCCTCTTTACCCCAGTGCGCCCCGTGACGCGCATCGCGTGAAGCTCGGTGCCCACCGTGGCCCTCGTTCGCCCGCTCCATCATGATGGTGTTCAAACCGCAGGGTTCTCTCTGTGAATACTATTTGTTCCAATAAATAAGCACCGGTTAAATTTGTTTTTACAAAACTAAACGACCCTTATAATTTCGGACAATCCTGCAGCAGCAACTCAGACAAATCCCCTTCATGCTTCCCTCGTGTCTCGATGGACACGCCGCGCCTAGCCACGAAAAAGGCGACCGCGCTCCTTCCGTCCCCCCCTCTACTGGCCAGCGCCCTCCCATACCGGCGATGGTGTCGGGCTCGCCCGCGCTGCCGTGATCTCTGGGCACCCGCACGAATCCAAAACTGAAAGAGGAAGAAGCCTCTCGCAACTAAAGTATATACGGAACAAAGAGATGAGCAAGTAATGAAAGGAGGCGGTGTTCGAAGTGGGAGCTCTGAGAGGCCAGGGATGAGCAATCCCTGGGCGATATATTAGTAAGTAAGTATATTGCCGGTACACCCCACTCATCCACCATTCCACCATGCAAGGTTGTCCGCTACTGCACATAGCTTCGATAGTAAATGATGGTGGTTGGTGGTGGTGTCCATGGTGGCTGTTCACCAACCAGCCCACGCACCAACCTACGCACATCCACCTACCAACCCATACCCACCCAGCCACCATACAGCAATGTTTCTGCGCTGACGCGCATCGCTTAACAATAAAAGTGGTTCCAAGACTATCGCTGGAACACAGAAACAATATAAGAACCACCAACGCAATAGCTTACTGCAGCTAGGAGTTTGACCAGTTCAACGAGTCTGCCACGCTCTTCTTTCCCGCCCTTCTTGAAGTATCAGCTACAGGGGTTGTCATTCAAGAAAGACACGATTTCTTCCAGGACACTTCGACAGACGAGTTTTTACTGTATTTGTAGAATCACAACAATAACGAACAGCCTACACTGAAGATGCGTATATATACACGAAAGGCATTCTGCCCCACCGATCGACTTGACGAAAGATCAGGCCTGTATGTTAACAAAAGGACATGCTGCCCGCCTCAATTCAATGCTGGGGTCATTTGAGCCCTTGTGACTGGCACACTGTCCTCCGATCTGCCGGTAAGGCGTGTCTTCCCGAACTGTAAAAAATACAGCGAGTTGGTTGTCCAGCTGGGTACGCCAGGAAATATACTAGGGCCAGAGGCGGGCTGCAACCGCCCCTTAACAAGAGCTGTGGACACGTGCAATACGCACAGCAACACCGTAACGTTGACTGGTACTGGTTTTGACGCGTGCAGTCTAGGGTGTGTGCGCTCAACTTGGCTCGTAACAAGCAGATACGAGTGTAAAAACGGCGCTTCGGCGAGTATATACAGCAAAACTCGAATTTCCAGCAGCAACGCGTGTTTCTACTACTGTAACAGGCCAAGATGATCGCACATACTGCAGGCTGCAAGCGTTCAAACAAAAACAACTAATTTGCGATGTCGCTGTATGTCTTGCGATGGTCCGCAGCCTTTGTTTAGCGGCAGTTGCAGCCCACCTCTGGTCCTGTAACTTTCTCTGGCGCACACTGCGGGACAGCCGGCTTGCAGCGTTTTTTGCAGTTCAGTGAGACACGACTTGCCGGCAGATCGGAGGACAGTGTGCCGGCCACACGGACTCAAATGACGCCGGCATCAGACAGAGGGGAGGTCCATGTACTTGCGTTGGCGAGCAGGCATTTGTTTTTCGTAATATCAATCGGTAGGGTAAACTACCTTTGGTGCAAATACGTATCTTCATTCTGGGATGTGCAGTTTGTTTTTGTGATTCTGCGCAAGAAAACAAACGTAGGTAGAATTTTCGGGGAAAACATGTCTTTCCCAAATGACGACCCCTGTAATATATTTGACCAACATCACCCTATCAAGTGAAAATCGAAAACAAAAAAAGGCAACCACCAATACTACACCAACATCAAGTTTAAAGAAAAACACATCACCGAAAAACGGTCAACCACGATAAAAACACGTCGGCCCAAAAACAACTAAAATTGAAAGGGCCTCAACTGACGAGCCCTGCGAGCCCGACATTCAAAACCGTAGCACCACCACCACGACCACAAGCTGCTACCAGCGACAAGCTTCTGTAGCACCTTCTGCTTGGCTGTTGTGGTGGTTGGAGCGGTGATGAACGATTCAGCCGGGAGATGTGTGATTACCGGTAAAATTTCCTCAGATGTTAGGTAACGTACTTACCCTATACATCATGTGTACTGTAGATACTATTAACGTGCACATGATCACTGGGGGGGGGGGCGCGGCAGCGGTAGTACCGACCCTTGACACCGCTATTGATGAGAGTAGGAAGGAGATGGCAGAAGGTGTGGCATGGTCCCCGTATCGGTTTCGTAGCAGAGACGGGAACTCATGTTACTATCATCGCCTTGAGAAGTATTTTCTCTTTTCTCTCTTGTGTCTTCTTTCTTGCATTTTTGTCCTTGTTTCTCCCTTTGTTTCCTTTCCCCCCGCCGTCTATGCCGGTGTCTTCCTCTTCTTCGTGTTGCTTCCCCGTGCAGCAGTTACTGTTCCTCTTGGGCACGATCCTTTTCTTCTAGGGGCGCTTCTGTCTCCTTGCGTCATTTGTATTTTGTTTATATTGTATAGTTCGTTTACAGTAGTAACCATTTGAGCAAGTGCTATTTTTTTGTGGGTTCTGCCGATGGCTGTACTGAAAGAACCAAGGCGACAATTCACACGCCGGTTGTGTCCAACAATGCCCTGAGTGAAAATGAAAATTGCGTTCGCGTCGATTTTTATATTTTCAGTTTTGCTTTAGTTATAGCCTTGAAAGGCTATTTTCGGTAAGGATTGCAAATGGCCAATTTTCAATATATTTAATTTCGGCTGGCTCAGGAAACCATATTTAGACCCGATATTGAAAATGTGTTCCCGGAGGATTGTGGTGATTAGCTATACGATCATCATACAAGTTGTATTGTAGTAAAATATCCATTTTTGATGGCGCTGAAAAATTTCCGTTTGGGGTTAATTCCTACTGTCAGTAAGGAAAAAAACGAAAACGGAAAAATTTTCAGCGCCATCAAAAATGGATATTTTACTACAATACAACTTGTATGATGATCGTATAGTTGTCACCACAATCCTCCGGGAACACATTTTCAATATCGGGTCTAGAATGTGGTTTCCTGAGCCAGCCGAAAATAAATATATTGAAAATTGACCATTTGAAATCCTTACCAAAAATAGCCTTTCAAGGCTATAACTAAAGCAAAACTGAAAAATATAAAGATCGACGCGAACGCGAATTTTCATTTTCACTCAGGGCATTGTTGGACACAACCGGCGTGTGAATTTTCGACTTGGTTCTTTCAGTACAGCCATCGGCAGAACCCACAAAAAAATAGCACCTTCTCAAATGGTTACTACTGTAGTTTTATTGTCTTTTTATTCTTTTTTCTGGTTTAAGTCGTGTCGTTGTGTTCTCGTACCCGGTACGTTAGCATCCCACTTGCTTTACCCAATAATTTGGGTTGATTTTGTTCTGGGTTTTCTCTGTCTTACAGCCTGTGACCACATAATTTGCATCTCTCTAAGATTAGGAATCAGGACAGACCCTGGGTGTAATGATGTACATCAGGACATTAACTAGTGGTACGGCGACTGTTGCGCGCATCGCATCAGGCGACGCAATTCGTGTTGCGCGCAAGGAGGGCACCCGGAGGGCTGCGCGAGGGCGGCCGGGGGAGAAAGAAGTGCGATATATGCACGAATATATGCCTGAGCCAAGATTTGTTTCCGACTATCGCGAATAGAAAAAGGAGCCTAGAAGATGTTCAACTACGGCCAATTGCACCGGAGGTATTTCAAAAAGAATATCGCCTAAGGCGAAATATTAAAAAAGCTTCCAAAACCAAACTTGGCCTACGGCGATTAGGAAACATAGGTCCCCATTTTTTTCCTCGCCTCGGCGATAAAACACGCGCAACAACAACTTACGCCGAAAAATGTGGCGCGCCCAAAATCGCGTGCTGCGCCGTGCGCAACCAGCGCCCGGGCGATTATTGCGCAAAACGGTTACTTTAAGCCGAATACTGCGCCCGCGCAACAGCGCAACAGCTAATAATGCCCTCGTATACTGTCGTTGGCTAGAAATAACGGGCATAATATGAAGAAAACACACGCATCACAAAACAAAAAGTCAACCACAATACCCCAACACCAAGTAAAACAACACACATAACCAAGTGAAAACAAGCATAATAACAAAGTGCAAAAAAATAGAGTCAACCACAGCAACACAGGTGCTACAAAAATAGTGACTTGGTATACGACCAAAACAAAAAGGCGTTGTTACGTAGCTACCTGGTAACAGATGCTCGTATATATGTCACATCGTATGCTAAGTACCCGTATTAACGACGAATGCACTTTCGTAATTGAATTCAAATGAGCCAAATTGAGCATATCTTCGCGAAATGAATTATTTGGGACCCCATCGAGGAATGGTGTAACTCGTTACAAAATCGAATACCGCACAAAGGTCAACCAACACCCGTGGGCACCCAACGAGACAAGGTACGGCCAGCGTCCTCCCCGGGGCGCCGCCGCCAGCATAATATTAGGTCTACTGGCACCGTCTAAGAGCCGGTTGTTTTTGGAGTGTCCTGGGTGGCTGGCGCAGCCCTGAAGCCCCCTTCGGGCAGTCGCTACGGAGATACAGTGATCGAGCTTCTGAAAGAACTCGTGATCTGGTAGGTGCTCGTATAGTTTAGGAGGCAAAGAAGGACCGGAAACTGAATTTACGACGGCCTTGTGTGATATTTGGGCGCCGCGGGTGGTGTACTGTATGCTAGGGGCCGTCGAACCACGTACTGCGGCTTCTCTAGGGAATAATCGATCTGTGAAGCAGTCGACGACACGGCTCGAGTTTGCATGGCTTCCTTCGGTTTCATGGAACATGCCACGTTGAGTTGGATGAACTCCCCAAATCGAACAAAACTAACAGCAAAAGAAGTCCCAGAGGATTACTTGTGGAGTTCCATGTTATTCGATTCCATTCGAAAAATCCTGTGAGGGCATTCATTTCTCGATCAATCAGATGCAAATTAAATCACACGAACTGTACACATTGTAAATTCAAAAACAACAAATCTTCGTTAGTACAGGCTCTAATACAATACATATGGATATTTTGACGAGATTGTTTGACGTGAAATCCGAAACTAAAGAAATTGAAAAGCCGGAAGTTCAAAATCCCGCGTCCAACACTGGACATTCAACGTATGTACGAGTAAGTACAAAACATTTGTTTTCTAGTACTGCTCTTGTATGAAGTTATATATCTTGTACCAGTGTTCGACACCGAAGCCCATTTTGGGTTCGGTCGGTTATTGGATAACCAACTGAAAAATGTCTTCGGTACTCGGTTATTATTCGGGTATTTGAAGCAAATAACCGAAACGGTGAACTTTCCGGTGGGTTATTTGGTCGGTTATTTCACATAAACTGTTTTTTTGCGCCACGTTCTCATCCCCACGGGAACCCCCCCCCCCCCTCCTGTGTTTGGAGTGCGCGTCGGCCGGCACGTCAACACATTACCTTTTAACCGTGTTACAAGCATTACAAGGCGCCCAACACACATCTCGTTTGAAAACGGTGTATGCTGTTTTGCCGTTCGTCATGAGGTTCTGGGGAATGGCTAGCATGCGAGCAGGTGGAGTATCAATCACTAAATGCTGCGTGTAGAAGGACGGCGAGCGGAGCCTATGTTGGATCATCCTATCGATCGCTACCAGGTTTGGCTGCGACGATAATATTGTGTGTGGACATATAGCGCGAACTGGTCGCATGCTATACAGCTGTGTGCTTCGTGTTCTCAAAATAAAATTGACGAGGGCTTCTACCTTTGCAGGTAACCGTAGCTTTGCAGCTGGGGCAGCGATTTTTCTGTTTGATCGAATGGCGGAGCCACCCGAATCCCTTGTACAAGATGCAGGCCAACTGGCTGCCGTTAACAAAACCCCCGTTGAGTACGGCTGGGATGGGGTCGCCGCGGCGAGTCTCACCGACGACTAGCACCTCAGCATCAGAGAGCCCTGATGGCCGTTCGTCGTTGCCGACCCCGCCAACATTCCCGCATTCGGCACTATCCTCAGGAAGCTGGACGGCTTCGGCGCTGCTTGCCATTGTCCCTCGATGGGGTTCACTGCTGTGCTGCTGTGAGCTGTACTGCTGTGTGTTAGTCTAGTATGGATGCTTGGTGCTCGACGCTTTGTGTTGGTGTGGTGCAATTAAGAGGTTATGTCCGGTCTTTATTTTGAAACAACCGAATAATCAGTTTGGAAGTGGCCGGTTATCGGTACGATAAACCGCTCCCGAAAACCGGTTAAAAAAACCAAAACGGTTTCGGTGACCAACACTGCATGGTACAAACAGCAGTGCCCTACACTAAATGTGCGTATACTTCGGAGTATATATTATAGCACAGCGGTGATAGCTGATGACGACGCAGCGACTACAAAGCGCAGCAAACATCACACACAACACTAAATCACAAACCACAGGACCGCGGCACCAGCACCACGACCACCAGCCACCACGAGCAAGAGGCTTCTGGTGCTCCTGCGGCTTGTCTGATAAGGTGGTGGTGGTTGTGGTGGAGATTTGGTGGAGTCGTGCTCTGGTAGTGGTGCCCTTACTCTTTGTTTCGTCTGATCATCGCGTAGGCACACCACCACGATCTATCATCACCATCCCCACCCAATCATCACCACCAATAATGGGGTATTGCAAGCCTGGGAAGCTTCTATATAGCTGGTGGTGTGGTGGTGGTGATCGTGGTGGCGGTGGTGGTGGTGGTGGTGGAATGGGGTATTGCAAGCCTGGGAAGCTTCTATATAGCTGGTGGTGTGGTGGTGGTGATCGTGTTTGCTGTGTTTGCTGGTAGTGCTACTCTTTGTTACTGCTGGTAGTTCTACTACTGTGGTCGTACTGCTCGTTATGCTTGACGGCGGGATGAGGTTCGATGGTTGCAGGTTCAGTGACAATTTGCGCTCTGGAAGGTTAGGAGAGTCACCACCACCTAGCTGTCTTATCTTGGCACGGCTTTCGACACAAACGGTACAGGACGGTGCGCACAAATAGCGAGCATCGCTCAGCCCCGAGCATGTCGGAATCATTTCAGTGTACGCGTCACACGGTGGGAATCCAAAAGCGAGCGGAATCCAGCAGTGAACGAGGGATGACGAGGGACGACGGACGACGACGGTGACAGGCAGACAAACCTCAATATTTAGAAATCGGTATATAAAACCACCTTCTGGCACCTTTCAGAACCACGTTTTGTCCGTTTGTGTCCGTTCGTGTACCTCCGCGTATGCACACGCACCCCCTCACACACCAGCCGTTATAGAAGGGCATCTCGAAATTATCGTCGGGCTTTGTGTTACAGCGGTTTTCCATGGGTCCGAGGTTTTCCAGAAAGGGACTGGGCGTGATGACTCAAGGGGACAATGTTAATTCAGCCCGGAGATGAAACGCCGGTACGCAAGGAGGGGCTGTGCGGTCTGGGTGAGCTCACAACCTTTTCCTACCTCTCTTTAGGTTGTACTGCTACCCTCAGAGCTGTAAACGCAAGGAGAGTACCAATTAGGACAGCGCTACACGATGGCTCACCAGCAAGAATCGCAGGCTGCGTGGTACAACGGTCAATCAGTGCATGAACTTGGAATGAGCGTGAACGTGTGGTGTACCTGCCCAGCAAAGAAAGCTGGGGAGGAAGGCTCTGGAATAATACAACCGACATGTTTTGGTGTCGTGCATGTTGGGCTGTGACGAGAGTCCGGAGCAAATCTCCCATCATGAGTGATATGCATGCATGTATTCTAGCCTCCTCCTATGAACCGATGTACACACACCACGTTCCTCTGACATGGTGTCCGGTCCGTACGACATTGACTGCGCCGGTACAACGCTGGTGCCGAAGCCGGCAATCGGTGACACGCTGCGGTGCCAGCCGGCTATCGGGGACAGACGAAAATACCTATTCAAATAGATGCATATTCGCTAAACAAAAGAAACAAAAAAAAGGAGGAAAGGTGGATATTTAGGAGAAAGAGTTGCGACAGGTTTCACCTCCGTTAATATTTCTGTGTCTTTCGCCTGTTTTGTGTTGTTTGTTGTTGTGGGTGTGGGCTGAACTTTGCACGCTTTTTAATATGGACGAAACATGTAGAGCGGGCGAAAGGCCACGGCGACTGCAGCACGCAGGGGGGCTTGCAACCCACCCGCGTGCCGCGAGGAGCTGAAGGTTCCCGAGTTCTCACACAAGAGTGGCGCTAGCACAGCCCCTGCGGAGGGTGGTCATCGTAGAGACGATGGCCAGCCCGGGAGCGGTAGGTCGGCTGTGCTAGAGGAGGTGTAGCACGAGCGATCGAGGACTGAGCGCGCCCCCTCAAGTGGAGGTTGTGCGGTAGGTGTCGATTGGTCGAGCCCGAACGAGTATAGGTTCGTTAGGCGCGTGGACAGTAGCCTCACGCACACCTCCCATGCCTCTGCAGGGGGGATGTTTTCGGAGTGTTGTCTAGCAGCCCTGGCGCCGCATCACGCGTTTGCGTCTGCAAAGGGGCTGTTTTCGGAGTGTTGTCCAGCAGCCCCGGCGCCACATCGCACGTTTGCGTCTGCAGGGAGGCTGTTTTCGGAGTGTTGTCCAGCAGCCCCGGCGACGCATCGCGCGTTTGCATCTGCAGGGGGGCTGTTTTCGGAGTGTTGTCCAGCAGCCCCGGCGCCGCATTGCACGTTTGCATCTGCAGGGAAGCTGCTTTCGGAGTGTTGTCCAGCAGCCCCGGGGGCTGTTTTCGGAGTGTTGTCCAACAGCCCCGGCGCCGCATCGCACGTTTGCGTCTACAGGGGGGCTGTTTTCGGTGTGTTGTCCAGCAGCCCCGGGGGCTGTTTTTGGAGTGTTGTCCAGCAGCCCCATCGACGCATCGCACTTTTGTTCATGTTTTGGTGCCAAACCCTCTCTAAGCCTCGTACACGGAGGGTGAGGTCGCGTTGTCCCTTGTCAACCCTAGATAAGTCACATATAGACATCAAGCTAAACAGAGGAAGAGAAAATGGCTGTAGTGAACCCTAGTTTTGAAGAGGGATGGCGATGGCGCGCAAGCTGTCGCGACGCCTCGTCTTATTCTAGCGCACTACAGTAGTAACCATTTGAGAAGGTGCTATTTTTTTGTGGGTTCTGCCGATGGCTGTACTGAAAGAACCAAGGCGACAATTCACACGCCGGTTGTGTCCAACAATGCCCTGAGTGAAAATGAAAATTCGCGTTCGCGTCGATCTTTATATTTTTCAGTTTTGCTTTAGTTATAGCCTTGAAAGGCTATTTTCGGTAAGGATTGCAAATGGCCAATTTTCAATATATTTAATTTCGGCTGGCTCAGTAAACCATATTCTAGACCCGATATTGAAAATGTATTCCCGGAGGATTGTGGTGATTAGCTATACGATCATCATACAAGTTGTATTGTAGTAAAATATCCATTTTTGATGGCGCTGAAATTTTTCCGTTTTCGGTTTTTTTCCTTACTGACTGTCAGTAAGGAAAAAAACCGAAAACGGAAAAAATTTCAGCGCCATCAAAAATGGATATTTTACTACAATACAACTTGTATGATGATCGTATAGCTTGTCACCACAATCCTCCGGGAACACATTTTCAATATCGGGTCTAGAATGTGGTTTCCTGAGCCAGCCGAAAATAAATATATTGAAAATTGACCATTTGAAATCCTTACCAAAAATAGCCTTTCAAGGCTATAACTAAAGTAAAACTGAAAAATATAAAGATCGACGCGAACGCGAATTTTCATTTTCACTCAGGGCATTGTTGGACACAACCGGCGTGTGAATTGTCGCCTTGGTTCTTTCAGTACAGCCATCGGCAGAACCCACAAAAAAATAGCACCTTCTCAAATGGTTACTACTGTAGTTCCCACCCTTCGCCACACGGGCCTCGCAATCCCAGGTGAAGATGTGGTTGATGAGTTGCATTTCCCAATAGACGCTTGAATGTTTCGCACCTATGTGTAATGATAAATCATAAAGAATGGGAGACAGCTTCAAAATAAAACAAAGCCCAAGAGGTCAACACATTCGACGCACATACTAAAAGTGACTCGTCACC
The DNA here is from genome assembly GCA_008828725.1 of Saccharina japonica. Taxonomy (NCBI): domain Eukaryota; class Phaeophyceae; order Laminariales; family Laminariaceae; genus Saccharina; species Saccharina japonica. The sequence goes on from MEHQ01001507.1 coordinate 69,081, forward strand.
ATACCCACTGAACGGCTTCATTACAAAGGGAAATAAATCAGCAGATTTGCGAAGAGAGGCGGCTAAGGAATGATAACGTGAGGGGTGAACGAGACGAAGGATAACATTTTCGTGCTGATGGTGCAGCCGAACATTTTTGTGCTGATGGTACAGCCAACCCCAAGCATAATCCTCTCAACCTTGATGCCCACTCGCTCCCTCTTGTCCGTCTGGTTTGCGTGCATCTCGCATGTCGTTACATGCCTGCGGCGTGTTGTTGCACTTCGGCTCGCACGACCGCGTATGTTTTACGCATGACAGGTGGTGATACATCGCGGAAGTCTGCCTGCCTGTACGAAATGCGAGACGGCCTCGCCATGGTGATGTACCCATATACCCTAAAGTAGACATACATGCTCCGTTCTCGTAGGTACACCTTGTGGGGGTTGGTCGCCGCTGCCGTGCCAGAATCGGACAAACGCACTAACAGTACTGATTAGTACTGATTACTGGAGGTATGTACGGATGTGGGCCTCGGGAGTAATAGTAGTAGTAGGGACGGTATGTAACAAAAAACAATGAGGACAAATCACCACACAGCAGTAGACGCTGATCATGACTGTAAATTGGACCAAGATTACAAGTAAAATCAACTTGTACATCTGTGCTGTTTGGGTGGAATGACTCAAATGATCGATAACCATATTTTGAGTTGAATAAGAATTTTCGCGTCCGCACCGGCTCAAGTAGTATATTAATGCATTTCATCCCCACCCGCTATATAGAAACTATAGCGCGACAATTCGATGCATGTTTGACTCTTTACGTTGTTTTCGGTGACGTCGTTGCTTGTTTTACTCCGAGTGTTACCTTCATACATAAGCTACACGGAGAGCGAGAACACGCGCAAGCACCTGCAAGCCATGGACCCCATAGTACTTCGAGCGGTGAGATAGTTCCATAGGGAAGAAACGATTAGGTTACACATACCAGGAAGGTGTGGAATCATACGACTTGAGAGTTACATACTATTCTGTATATCTTACGATGTAGTCAGAGACTGATTTACAACACCAGCAGCAGGTTCTTGCATTGGTACTACAGCGAGCTGTTGTACAGATAATATATATCTAGAATCCATTAGTGTGTGCACTACTAAGAAGTAAATGATATATGCCCCTATGATGGAGAGTCGCCTTTCAGGAAAAAGCAACCTCAAAACGTTAATACGGAGGGGGGTAGGGTGAACTTTTGAGTCTGAGAAGAGAAAAAATAAATTAAAAAGGGCAGCGGCCAAAAACAGGTATACCTAGTCCGTTTGCGGCCAAAAACAGGTACACACTTAAAATCAAGTAAAAAACGAACTCCACGTGCCCTGCCATTGGTCCAAAACTCGTTGTACCTGTTTTTGCCCCTTTAAAACCCAGGTATACCTGATTTTGTCTACTCTGCTTGACTTTCACCTTATTTTTGTCGTTTTTAAGCCAATCAGAGGCCCTTCATAGTTCCACCCTATGCCCCCTATACAAATGCCGACGTACGCGGAGACCCCCTCCTCCCTTCGCACCTCTCCACCTCGCACCACACGTCACTCGAGCGACACACATATCTGCCTGCACACCTCCACCGAAATAGTACGAGATAGAAGGCTCCCCTTCGGGACTGTGGTTGACTTGGAATACCACAGGGGTGTCGCAAGCTGAGAAGGGAGAATACAGCAGCAGGCGTTCGTTCCTCGTACTATTAATAGCAGTTACTCGTATACGTAGCCACCGGGCGAGCACGAAGAACATGACAAAACTCTACTTTGCGTTGCAACGAACGGCAGGTTCGTGGGGTGCGTTATAAACGTGACTTTAGTATGTACCTGTTTTTGGCCCCGAACGGACCAGGTGTACCTGTTTTTGGCCGCTGCCCAATAAAAAACATGGTTGGGGTCGCTATAGCTCAGAGTAAAAAATATCGTAATAAGCCATCGAAAGATCAATGAGTTTACCAGTATACATACAAGATCCAAGACGCCATCGAAAAAAACAAAATGAGATCAGTTATTCATTCGTGACATACGATGTGGGCCGATAAGAAAAAACACCCTGTTGGGAGGTGCTCCCATCGTTACTCGGTAAAATGAGAGTGGGCTAATAATAATATCGCTTTCAACCCGTTTAGTCTGTCACAAGCAACACGTTGTTGTAGAGTGTAGGGGGGCCCTATGCTCACGTACTCTTTATACCAGGTCGAAGTATATACCAAATATAAGAGTTGTATATAGGGAAAGTAGCACCCCACCCCGCACAGACCGTATGCACATAGAACAGTATTAATAATACCTATTCACTGTATACATAAGACCCTGTACGGGAAATACCAAGGTTCAGTCTTGCCCGTACAGACCGTATGCACATACAACAGTATTAATAAGAACTATTCACTGTATACATAACACCCTATACAGGAAATACCAAGGTTCAGTCTTGCCCGTACAGACCGTATGCACATACAACAGTATTCATATTAATATTCACTGTATACATAACACCCTATACGGGAAATACCAAGGTTCAGTCTTGCTTTTCTCAGTCTCGCACTGCACGAAAACGCGGGAGGGAATAGGATACATGGTATGAAGGTATATATACAATATGTACATCAGCGCAAGATAACTCATTTTATGGGTTATATACTTTGCCGTTAATGAACGTTTGAGTCTGGAACAAGGTCGAACTACGACGTATCATTTTAGCAGTATAAATGTCACATGATGCAATATATTACTGTTAATAATCAGGACCCCGAGATCTTTCGATGTTGTAAAACATTTGCAAAATTGTTTACCATGCTAGAACATGCACAGAGGCCCCCGTCTTATTGAATGACATGTGCCGTAAGATCGAACGTGATGCAGACTCAGTCGTAGTTGCGCACAGCAGCCGCGAGTGCGCTCGCTTAAAGGGGCTCCCAGGCCTGTATAGTTTGCGTGTCGTTCGTTGTATCTGCTGTATGCCGCACGTCGCTGTCGCTGGTGTCGCGGGGCGCGGTTCTGCGTGCTCTGTGGGTACTGCTAGCAGCAGTAAACACACAGCCAAACACGGCTGTTACGCTGTCCTTTACGAGAATCCCCTTCAGTGGCAGGTCTTCGTGTCGAGGAGGATTTGCTATTGCATCCACCGTCGGAAACAGTAGCCGTTCACTTCCACTGATCTGCGCCCGCCTCCCATTTATGTTATTACCTGGTACTCTTTACGGGTTGCATCTAGTACCTTATGCCATGATGCGTGCGGGTACATACGAATAATACCTCCGATAATGTAACCATATACTGCTGTGAAGTGCATTTCGTAGTAGGCTGGCCTACTGATAACTCTGAACACTGCGTGAGGAATTGTTGCGACGGGGTGTACGCGGTCGCTGAGAAGCGATATATTGCATTTTCTGTACAATTAGGTACTTGGTGTACGATAGGCGGTACGATACCAAGAAAAAAAGGGTGGAAAAGATAAACGGGCTGACTCTTCATCCTACGAGTAGTGACGAAAGCTCTGTCGTCCCAAAAGCCATGCCATAGATTTACCCGTACTATAGTTATATTTTTAATGCAGTAATGTTATAAGGATTACCCTGGGTTGGGTAATCGATCGATCTTTTACCCCTATAGCTCAGCAGGTAATACCCTCATATTTGACGTCGTCGAGGACACGGGTTCGAATCCCACTTCGAACGTTTCTTTTACAGAAACGCTTGCGCGTACATCCCTATAAAAACACGTCTCCCTGGTTCTCCTGGGCTGCGTAATCGATCGATCTTTCACCCCTATAGCTCAGCAGGTAATACCCTCCCAGCAAGCAAAGACGTGCTAGCACTGACACGGTCATCTTCCAAGTATTGAACGGGATGAACCTGGTACGTTGGTCTCATGATAGGTGATAAGGGTTTTAATTTTCCAAATATCCCGTAGGCTATGCCGGTGTCGTCTTCCATTTTTGCTGGTGTATATGCAGACGGCGGAAGGATAAATGCGCCGCTTGAAACGTTTGTCGTTTTCCGTTTGTGTTGGATATATGAAGGCGACGGAAGGATGAACGCGCCGATATAACAGTCAGTATTGAATGCAACACGCTCGATCCAGCCACGCAATACAATATGGCATGACCCCGTTCCAGCTGTGGTTTGCTCCGTGTTGGTTCCACTGTTATTGCTATCGCCAACATGCAGTATTGCAGCAGGATATTTCTGTTGCTGACACCTGACTATTATTTCGTAATGACGCGTGTTTATTTAATTCTTGGACACCCACCCCGTGCTCACTCACATCATTGGTGATATGAGCCATCACCATCCCTTTTTGCATGCTCGTGCAAGTTTGACGTCAGTAGGGTTATTGTCCCTCCCCGCAGCATATACATCGGCGAGGACCCAAGTAGCCATTCGGGCGTGCGCCACTGTACAAACGCTATCACCCGTTTTGTATACAGCTACATGCTGCTGTCTGTTTTGGGTTTACGCCTGTCCAGTCTATACGTTTCGTTAGTATGCTTGTGATAACCTACATAAATTCGCAGTGTGGGTACACGTTTGGCTGCGCCCTAGATAGAGTTATAAATACATGTACAAAATTGCAGCTGCTGCTCGGAGAGAGCTCGGCAGCTTTTCTTAGACGTAGATGTTTGCCCTTTTCGCGATAACTGGCGATGACGTCCACCCGGCGACACGTAACTCCCCCATCGTGCTCGCCGACCCCTGCTCTGCCTACTCTGCCAAGGGCGGTCTCGGCCGTGCCCAACTCATGTCTCACGGGGCTGTGACTTTTCCAGGATTCCATGCCCTTTTTGTCACGTGCACATACCATACCAACCAGTACATGCTTTTTTGTTCTACACGCAAACCGCATTATTCAAGATTCCGTTTTTTTTATGTAGACGACCAACCCGAAATTTTATCGTACCGGCTCCTTCTACTGCAGATATACACGTACGTATTATATGTACGAGTACCAGTACCGCTGCAAGCAGTAACAGAGTATCATATAGCGTGTGATTTTTAATATGCGATGATATCTGTACTACTACAGTATTAATACGTGCGTGGTATTCAGCAGTATGACAGTGGTCGGTGTGTGCCTGGATATAGTACCGGCCAGGGCCTCGCGTACGCTCGCGGGCGTGGACATGCGGGCGGTGGGCGCTGCAGCAACGTTTATCAAGAATATGGAGAGCGCACATACAAAACACACACGCTCTTTGTTTTTTACACGCAGCTACTACTGTACATGCATAATCAATGATTCCCTCATCGTGCTCGCCGACCCCTGCTCTGCCTACTCTGCAAAGGGCGGTCTCGGCCGTGCCCAACTCATGTCTCACGGGGCTGCGATTTTTCCAGGATTCCATGCCCTTTTAGTCACGTGCACATGCCATACCAACCAGTACATGATTTTTTGTTCTACACGCAAACCGCACTATGCAAGATTCCGTTTTTTTATGTAGACGACCAACCCGGATTTTTATCGTACCGGCTCCTTTTACTGCTGATATACACGTACTACGTACTATATGTACGAGTACCAGTACCGCTGCAAGCAGTAACAGGGTATCATATACCAGGTAATTTTTAATATGCGATGATATCTGTACAGTATTCATGCGTGCGTGGTATTCAGCAGTACGATAGTGGTCGGTGTGTGCCTGGATATAGTACCGGGCAGGGCCTCGCGTGCGCTCGCGGGCGTGGACATGAGGGCGGTGGGCGCTGCAGCAACGTTTACCAAGAATATGGTGATGGAGAGCGCACATACAAAACACACACGCTCTTTTTTTTTACACGCAGCTACTACTGTACATGCATATACCCGTACGTACGTACGTACGTACGTATCATAACACCTCAGTACCATAGGGTGATATTTACAAGAAATAAGAAATTCGGAAGCCGTTATATTGAAGCTAGTATAAAACGCATACTCTCCTCTCATGTAAATAAGAAACCTAGCCTCCGTTTGTGAGTGTTTTTCATTATTAGGTGTCATGTACTACTGCTGTACACCCCTTGGCAGTACAGAGTCGCTTTGTTCGCCCTAAGATTAGCTACAAATCTACCTCAGTAGGCTACTCCTCGCCGTTACGGGCATTGCGCGTAGCCGGAGGCGGGCGTCAGCCCGCCGCGGCGAAGCCCCTTGTACGATGTATAATATTGGTCACCTGTCATTGTATAGTACCGATATATGTCCTTGTTTCGGTATCAGCGCTTTATCCTATCGCGTGCTGTCGGTTATACTGAGTTTTTATCTTTTACCGAGGCTATGATACATGTTCCCTCTTGGGTGGAGGCCCATATTCGGTTGGGTCTGTGCCTATTGGGACCGATGTAGCTGCATCCCTTAAGGCAGACGGCAAACAGGCCCCTGGAGGTCTGTGCCTTGCCAAGAGGCTTGCTCCTGTTCTTGTTCGTTTTGTTCTTCTGGTTGTTTGCTCGTTCGTTTGCTATTGTTTGTTCCTCTTCGATTTTCGCTTCAAGGATGGGTCCGTACCTATTGGGACCGTTGTTGCTGTCTCCCATGCTGGAGGGAGACGGCAACCAGGCCCAGTAGGTCTGCGCCTTTCCACGGGGCAAATACCTCTGTGTGCAGAAGTTCCTGACGGCGTGTCGGTACGTTTTGTATGTAGTTTCCATATTTGTGTGACAAGACTTGCACCTTGTGCAAACATGGTTGTTATGTGGACATGTGCACTTTTTAAGGGTGTGGTGGCTTGACAGAAGAACAGAAATTTAGGAATGTATATGTATTGAACCACGTAGGACGAACCACCCGTGCTACGTCACTACTACTGGTGCGTGCCGAAATAGGAGATATTCCTACAGAGGAGGCGTTTGTCAGGGAGTAATTGAATGCGGGTAAAGCCGTAGTAATATAGTGCGGCGAGTACACGAGTATACACAAAGTTGAGCATGATACTTCGTCGTACATATCTGGACTGCACAGTAGCACAACCCCTCGTCTAGTGTTCGTTGCCCGGATATGTACTGCTGGTGATGATGGTTATAAGTCTGAGCTGCGATTGCACGGTACCGCTTAGTATGCCCACCAAGTAGAAACATTACGCGTACGTACAGCATTATATATAGTGATCGGCAATTCATGAATGCAACGTAGTAGGAAAAATCGTGTGTTATCATAGGTAGGGTGTCGTTGTCGAGTAACCATTGTGCAGTGGCATTGGAGAACATGAAACTGCGGTAAAACGAGAGATTTACAAGCTGATATTGAATGCATCAAGAGAGCAGACCACCCTCATTTCGGGTTTATCCTGTCCCCTGCTGTTTGTGTCGAGTCTATGCTGTCGAGGCGACTTCTGATTGCACCCAGTGAGAATAAGCTGGATGGCCCGAGCTGCGGCGACGCCGAGGGCGGAAAAAGAGGTAGCCGCAGCGGAAGCAACAACAACAACAGTAGTAGTGTTTGGGGCATGGGGCTGCGGGCAACTTAGTAAGGTTTTCGAACGAAATCTTATTACCTAATTCTTACGAACGATTTTATTGTTTGAGTTTTTTATGGCGGATTTGCTCGATTGTCATTGCGTTGAGAGAGTTACTGTTTAGGATGCGAAGTGACCCCAGTCTACGGCGAATGGCCACGGCGGGAGTGACGTTGAACCGCGCCGGGAGGTGCGTTCGGTTCAGATTAAATGATCCTGATTTCTGTTTTTAAGTCGTAGTCCGCCCTGCTATGCGTTCGTCACGCGTTTGATCGATCGATATTGGGTCTACGTATGTAAAGTAAGGCAGAAAATACACGTGGATGGAATTTCTGCGGTTACGTTCGTACAGAATGGAGGTTGATTTTTCTTGGTTCAGCTAGGCCCCGTACTGGGTACTAGTATATCGAGGTAATCAGTATACTCAAGGAGGTTTTAGGTTGGTTATCCGGATGGAGTATTTATTTCTTGATGCTGATGTGTTTTGGATTTGAGATTATATAGGTCTTGATTTGAGGATGTGACTTTCGAGTTGCAGATTTGAGTTTGAGTTTCCGAGTCTGATCTGAGGTCATTACGATCTTGCGATGTGTCGACCTTGCGGTGTCGTGCCTCGTTATGCACAGAGCAGGGGGAAAGTATAATAGTGCACAGCTCGATAACAGTGCAAGAGGGGGTTTTTATGTTATTGCTGCCTTGAGCCACCAAGACGCCTTCCAGTGCCAACTGCGTATACACCTTTAAAGATCAATCAACAGTGGTATCTGGATCTAGGAAATGATTCTTGTGTACGTGGTATAGGTTCCCGCGCTTTGTAAAAGTAATGGGTCTTTGCCAGTCTTGTTTTGCCAGTTTATATTGCTGCTATTAGTGTTTTTTGCCAGTCCTGTTTTGCCAGATTGAGTTTATTTTAGCCATGTGTTTCCGATTGCCTCCTATACTTTATAGTTGCGTGTTTGTTCAAAGTCGTGTGTCTTCTTTGCCGATCTGGTTTCGCCAGTGTGAATGTATTTCATTTCCTTGTTCCCGATTGGCCCTGTATCTTGAGCTTCTGGGTTATTGAATCAAAAGCTTGCTTGATGTTGAAGAGAGTGTCGGCTTTCGGCGACAGTGGATGTTCGCTTTGCTTCTGTTTTGTTCGATTTTCGTTGGATTTTCGAGAGGGTGCGACGGCCCCTGCGTTTTCGGTTTGTCTGTTTATCCACGAGGCCAATTCACACGTGGTGATAGTTACAGGGTTGCTGTAGCATATTGCTCCGTCATAGGCTAGGGGGGAGGTTACGGTTTAGGAACCGTTTCACTATTAATATATTCATTTCAGTGTCGGGAACTCTTTTGTGTTATGCGTGCGTTATTTGTTTGACCTGGGTTATTTTGTTTAGTCGATTCCCGATTAACAGGGGCGTTTTAATGCCGGAAACCCTTTTTGTTTTGTACGTGAGTTATTTTGTTTTATGGTCAGGAACGTAGTTTGTTTTATGCGTGGGCTATTCAGTTTATGCGTGAGTGATTATGTTTGACTGTCGGGAATTCGTTTTGTTATATCCGTGACGTATTTTGTTTCATTCGGGAGTTATCGTTTTTTCCAGGGCTGTTCGCGGGTCAGGTCAAACCTCACGGGTCAGGTCGGGTCGGGTCGGGTCAGCTGACCCGACCCGATTCGCGAGAATTTTGAGATATCGGGTCATGACCCGACCCGACCCGCGAAAAATTGAGATGGCGGGTCATGACCCGACCCGACCCGCGAAAATTTTGAGATGTCGGGTCATGACCCGACCCGACCCGCGAGATTTTGGAAACCTCTTGACCCGACCCGACCCGACCCGTGATATTTACAAACCTCTTGACCCGACCCGACCTGACCCGTGAGATTTTGAATTCCTCCTGACCCGACCCGACCCGACCCGCCAGATACCGATTGACCCGTGAGATACGGGTCTCATACGGGTCGGGTTGACTGGACCCGTGATATTTCTCGCGGGTCAAAAATAAAACTCGCGGGTCCAAACCTGTAGTCGTTGCTCGTTCGTCCGTTGTTTGGGCCTTGGTCCCTTGTATATTGCTAGAATGTCGTGGTTATTGTGTTGTTTTTTTATATTTTTTGCTCTTGTTTTTGATTTGTGGCGTGTGCTCGCGAAAATCTCCGTAAGAGAGAGAGAGATAGATCCACATCTCGCACACTGCCGTGCCTACCACGCCTTCTTTCGGGTCGACCCGATAGCTCTGACCCAAGATGGCTTCTGCTTCCGCCCCGGAAAGCAGGCAGTCTATGCCGCCTCCGGCGAGGGTCAAGCGCACTAATTGATCCATATGTTTGTGGTATGCATCAATTAATTGTACAAATGATGCATGTTTGCCTTATTGTTACTGCTGCTGTGCTGTCAGTTTTACCTTCTTGTACCTTGGATTGATTGTTGCCTGCCTGTAGTTGATTTGGAGGATGTGTGAGCATGGTGAGATACTGCTGTGTGGTGTCATCCGACCAGGAGTTCGCCAAACATTTGCCTGGTATGTAGCACCAGGTACCTGGTATATAATATGATTGTTCTGCACGCTATGATATGCACTCGGGGTATCGGCACGACGGGCATGACGTGGTGAGGTTAAAGGTTTGGGACGCGCGGGTCCGACCCGCTGAGACGAGAGTGGCCCTCGGGCAGTAAGCAGTGTTATAGGAAAAATCCGGGCCCGCGGGACTGATCCGCGGGTTCGACCCACGGGTCCAACCCGCGGGTCAACAGAAAACAACTCGCGGGTCATTCTGGCCCGACCCGCGAGTGACCCGTTTCTCGCGGGTCATGCCCTGACCCGACCCGCGATTGTTTTTAGATGTCGGGTCATGACCCGACCCGACCCGCGAAAATTTGAGATGATGGGTCATGACCCGACCCGACCCGCGAAAATTTTGAGATGCCGGGTCATGACCCGACCCGACCCGCGAGATTTTGGAAACCTCTTGACCCGACCCGACCCGACCCGTGAGATTTGCAAACCTCTTGACCCGACCCGACCCGACCCGTGAGATTTTGAACACTTGCTGACCCGACCCGACCCGACCCGTGACGTTCTGAACACCTCCTGACCCGACCCGCGGGTCGGGTCATGACCCGCGAAAAGCCCTGGTTTTTTCGAGGCGGGAGTAATCTGGATGGATTTATTTCATAAATTCGTAACTCTAGTGTTGGGCGGGATTGAGGGGTTTTCGTGTTACTTCACTGCACGAGGGCGGGAGCCACTTGCTCGCGATCGAGACAGGGGAAGCTCCGTAGAGAAGGCGCGCTGTGGGCATTCTGGAAGACCCCAATCGAGGGGCGTCCCGTTCACCGCGTTCGTGAGTAAGGCGGCGCATGAGTATGCGTGCTGGGGAGAGTTTTTCCTATCGGAAAAGGGCTGGGTTTTTTCTCCTCAGTCTTGGTTGGAATAGTGTATTTCGGACCCACCGCCTTAGATATCGCGTGACCGGCCTCGCCCGGCCGACAAGCTGGGGAGGATGTTACAGCGGTTTTCCATGGGTCCGAGGTTTTCCAAAAAGGGACTGGGCGTGATGATTCAAGGGGACAATGTGAATTCAGCCCGGAGATGAAACGCCGGTACGCAAGGATGGGCTGTGTGGTCTGGGTGGGCTCACAACTGTTTTCTCCCTCTCTATAGGTTGTACTGCTACCCTCGGCGCTGTAAACGCAAGGAGAGTACCAATTAGGACAGCGCTACACGATGTCTCACCAGCAAGGACCGCAGGCTGCGTGGTACAACGGTCAGTCAGTGCATGAACTTGGAATGAGCGTGAACGTGTGGTGTACTTGCCCAGCAAAGAAAGCTGGGGAGGAAGGCTCTGGAATAATACAACCGACATATTTTGGTGTCGTGCATGTTGGGCTGTGACGAGAGTCCGGAGCAAAGCTCTCATCATGAGTGATATGCATGCATGTATTCTAGCCTCCTCCTATGAACCGATGTACACACACCACGTTCCTCTGACATTTGCCCTCCTCGCAATTCGGCTCCTCGTTAAACAAAGTTTCGTAGCTCGCGTGTACAAGGTTTGCGGCAAGATTCGTGTGTGGTTGTGTGCGGACTAACATTTGTCCCTGGTTCGCCAATAAATCGCTACTAATGTCGGCACCGACGGTGTCTTCGGAGGCCCCTTGGTTGCGCCTTCATCCTCCTCTGCTCCCTGTTGAGTTCGTCGATGTTTACCATGGTGAGTGCTCATAAAATTGCTAAGCTTTGTTGCAGTGACACAGTGTAGGAAACCAAGCGAGTACCAGGTACCAGAGGCAGTAGTGTAAGGAGCGACATCTGTGCTCGTGAGTTTGCGGCCAGAGGAGTCCACCTGGTATGATCTCCTAAAACGACGCAGCAGAGTCTTCTACCCACATCAAGTAGAGTGGAGGCTCGGTGGGCAAACCACCGAAGGCTCACAAGGTGGCGCGCTTGCTGTGTTAGTCTTTTCGGGCCGAGGAGCATGCTTTTAAGTTTTCCTTTTGGGTACAAGAACACTAGATGTGGGTTTGACCTTATTACGTTGGCTTCGGACCAGGGAAGCGGCAAGTTTGTGATACGTACGTATGTCCCTGGCCATAATAGTTGATATTTCAACCGACGAACGACGTCAAAGTTGGTGTATACGGGCACCTGGTACCAGGTAGCAAATCACTGCTGTAAAACAATCCTTTTCGAGCTGTGTTTCACGAAAAGGCGTAAAATTTTACCTTCTGGAAATAACAGACGGGAAACACTTTCGTTTCAAAACTAAAGACATCAACACGACTGCATGAACAAGGGGAACACATCGGCGAAGCGGTTTTTGTCGTGCGAGTTGTAGTTCGAGATATATGGACATTGTCGTACTACTTGGGGATATTATTCCTATAGTTAAATCAATACAATTTGAAAGTAGGCCATACATCGGTCAGTACGTTGACATATTCGACACTAGACATGTTGGCATGATCGCATCAACAAGAGGAAGAGCGTCCGTGACACGCAAGCCGTGAGGGGCTGTTACAAGAATCGCCTGCCAAAGTACAATTAATAAAACAATGTACCAGGTATGGAGCAATTTTGGCACCTTAGGAGAAAATTTACCCTTCCGGGAAATTGTTTTTGCACTTTGGTTGTTGAGAGTTGGAGAACGAACTTCAGGGAGGTGGTGCGCAATAATAATACCAAACAACTGATGCCTGAACTGTTTTGACAACAACAACAAACACGTGCATGAAGAATGGTCAAAGTTGCCGAAAAAACAGAAGAACGGAAAAAAGTGTACCTAAAGAGCGAAAGAACTAATGTTTCAAAAAGGGCAATAACAAAAAACGGGTACACCCGCGCCGATTTGAGTCAAAAACGGGTACATAATGGAATCGAGTCAAAACACCACATCCTACGAGCCATCACGGAATAGATTGGCCAAAATCACATCATGCCCGTTCCTGAGGGGTAGTGATAACCAGGCACACTTGTCGGCGCCTAACTATACCCTTAGAGGTGTCCGGATTATGTTTGGCGGGTTCACGTCCGGGTGGGGTCGGGAGCAGGGTCAGGGGTGTTTAGACGCAGAGGGTTCTGGCGGCAGGCATATATTTTATTTGTGTTTTACTTGGTCTCAGCTCTCGGGATGTACCTGAAATACACCCTATGTATATACCAGGTATGTTGATAGTGCTGTGCACACATACGACAGTAGATTAGGTGGATCGTCATATGTATGACTGAAGACGTACGTACTACGTACCCAGGTGCGTAAAATGGTTGAATAGAGTTTAAGTGGATCTTGAAGAAGCCTGAGAAAATGAAAGAACGAAAGAGCGGCCGCAGACGTAGTGGAGAGCGACGCACACTGTAGGCAAGTGGTTAAGCCAAAACAAAAACCAAAAACGGTTGAAAGCGAAGCATAATAGACATTTACGGTTGTACCCGGGACATTTTCTCTCAAAAATGAGTACAATTTGTTTTTGGCCAATCGCATGGCTCGCTGGGTGTGTTTGTTACTTGATTCCAGAATGTACCCGTTTTTGAGTGAAAACCGACCGGGTATACCTGTTTTTAGGTATTGCCCTTTCAAAAACGTCCGTGAGTTTTGTGGTAGTGTTGTGACCCACAGCCCTGCCAAGTTTCGTTTCCAAATCTCAAAAATCAAAGCGCAAAGTCGCGAGGCCGTGAAGCCCTGGCTGTCGCTGGAACCACGTAAATTAATAAATAGAGCAGTGGCCAAAATCGGCTACCAGGTATACCCGATGGGTTTGTGGACAAAACAGGGTACCATTGTATTTTAGTGACCACAACGACCCCAGGGCGCCAGCTCTTCGGTCAGCGCCGGCGACCACCCGACGCTGGCCACATTCCCACCGGGTATACCCGCTTTTGGCTACTCAACCCCCAAGAGGTACCCGATTCGTAAACCCACCTACCCGAAAATGGCCGGGCTGTGCGACTACATCGGCCCAACGGCCCACCACGCACAAGCCGACGTATCGACGTATCCACCGAGTTCCAATCAAGGTCTGCCGTGTTCCGGGTTTTTGTGAGATGGCCGGTACTCCTGCTGTATTCCTACTGCTGTGCTGTCGTAAGGTGGTTTTTGGTTCGGAAAAGGAGATATAGCGCTGTCAATTGGCGATATAGAACTACTGCTGTGCCTAGGTGGCTGGTAGCTTGTGGTTCGGGGAGGACGAAGAGAGTGAGCGATGTTGTTTTGGTGGGAGAGGGAGCGCATCAACTACTGCTACTGCTGTGCCGTGGTGAGGTGGATTTGGTTCGGAGAAGGAGAGAGAGAGAGCGCTGTGAGTGAGCTTTACTGCTGTGCTGAAGTGGCTGGTGGCTTGTAGTTCGGAGAGGAGGGAGAAAGAGAGAGCGGTGTTTTGGGTGGGAGAGGGAGGTTACCAACTGCTACTGCTGTGCCGTGATGAGGTGTATTTTGCTTGGTAGAGGGAGAGACAGCGCTGTAAATCAACCACTACCGCTGTGAACCACAGACTACTGCGGTGCAGTGGTGAGGTAGCTTTTGGTTGGGAGGGCGAGGCAGCGCGAATCAACCAAATCACGGGTATATATCAAGCAGATGGTTCCGTCGGTAACACGTCAGAACTTGGGTAGACCGGCTGGTGCGTCGGCTGGTGAGTGGTAGGCCGTTGGGCCGTTGTGGTCGAACAGCCCGATAATTTTCGGTTAGGTGGGTTTACGAATCGGGTACATCTTGGGCGTTGATTAGGCAAAAGCGGGTATATCCGGCGGGAATGTGGCCCGCGTCGGGTGATGGCCGGCGCTGGCCAGTGACATAGCGCCCTGGGGTCGTTGCGGTCACTAAAATACAATGGTACCCTGTTTTGTCCACAAACCCATCGGGTATTTTGTCCGCAGCTCTAATTTTACCGGTACCTGGTGCGTATACGCGGTGTACAGCAGGAAGGTCGTTTCGTTCGTTGCTATACATGAGTATCAACTATTTAGAGTGTAGTAACACCGCTCTTCCCACAACCCCCCCCGCCGCCCACCTACCCACCGTACAAGATGTTCACGCTGACGCGAACATCGCTTACCATGCAATGTTGTTGGTGGGTGATGTTGGTGGTTGGTGGTGTTGTTGACGGTGGGACCAACCAGCCCACGTCCAACCCACACCCACCCACCCCTATCCATACACCCACCATACCAGGATCTGCGCTGACGCGTATGGCTAAATAATGAATACGACCCTAAGACTGTTGCTAGAGCACAATAAAAATAGAAGAATCGCGAACGCTGTAGCTGTACTCAGGTAGGAGTTTGGCCGCACCAAGGCGTCGGACAGGCTCCTCATTCTCCCCGTTCTTGTAAAAAACACAAAACGTTTCGTTTTATTTTTCTCTCGGCGCAATTTGTTGCTTGGCGTTGTCAATTGGCAACCAAATGTTGTCAACATATCGATAAAAATTCGGATCATGCCACGATAGACCTTCCAGCTCCACGCAATAACAACCCACGGCTCACCCGCTTCCGGTCAGGCATTGGCAGCGAATATCCATGACAGCGTTGAAGCTATCATGTGGGTTTGTGCTCCGGGGGGCGAGAGCTTGCCCGTGGCGTCCTGCGCTCCACCCAAATCTTCTACGTATATTCCATCGGAGAAGCATCGACCATTTTATACACTCTTTTTCTACACGCAAGAGACAAAATACACAGGTGGCCACTGGGGTACGTTGTGGGACGTTGTCAAGAAACGACAACCTCAGTACCTTGGGGAGACGGGCACAATGTGCCGCAACGTATGATAATGCACCTATAGATTGTGAAACGTCCTGTTTGGCCCTTTGCCCAATGTGTGAGGTATTCGTCGGTTTAGGGGGGGTGCTTGCAACGAACATCCGAAACCTAAAATGTGATTTCTAGCATATAATACGTTAAAGGTACCTGGAGGGCACACTAAAAAAAAGTAAAAACATTTTTGAGGTAATAAAATCGCATAAATTGTTTTCGGAAGCTGTACGAGTATCAACATAATCATATTGGCAACAAAGTTTTTTCTTGTTGTTGTGTGGATGAAAATCCTTACTTCAATCGTGTCATTTTTTTTGTTATGAGACTCGTCTTGGGCGTTTCTCAAGTCATCAATAAACAGCCGATTTTCCTAACTGAGAATTGCCTTTCCGATGAGAATGAAAATCGAAAATATTGGTTTTTGAATTGTAAGAGATGTAATTCCCTTACAGTCATTTGTTCCACTGTAAACTATTGTCAGTTGTGACACCCGTCGATGATAAAAAAAAAACGAAATCGGCATCGGCAGTCTCAAGATATCGAGGATCCCAGAAAATCTGGATTTATGGGCGAGGGACCTCGCTCATAAATGCAAATTCCCTTAAACCCTTGATTTTTCGAGCCTGTCAAGGCTGATTTCAATTTTGTTTTCGTGGATCGATACCTACCATCGAGGACCATATTTTTTAGATCAAATTTTGATCGTGAGCGAAATACAACTCTTGAACACTAACAAAGTACTAAAATCGATTTTCATTCTCATCGGAAAGGCAATTCTCAATTAGGAAAATCGGCTGTTAATACTCTAACCAAGCTAATATTGTGTGACATACCTACCCTAAAATCACGTAAATATACGTTTAAGGCAATCCGTCGTATTATTGTCGAAACTTGTTATAATATTGGCAACATTCGTTTTCGTGTTTGAAAATCCATACTTTAATAAAGTCATTTGTTGTGGTGAGTCTTGGGGCGTTCTCACGGTGACATTGTATATCATCAATATACTCCAATAAAAAAAGGTTGACATTTTGTGTCACTGTCGCACTGAAACCAAGTGAAAGTGTGTTTGAGGCGATTGCTTTTTGTCGAAAGTTGGTACCAGGTATTGTATTACGTGTTGTATCTTGTGTGGTTTAAAAATTGTACTTCAAGTCATCGTTTGTCCACACTAAAATAAAAAATAATTGTTCGAGGCAATCCGCTGTGTTCGAAAAACTATGTGTTGCTCTTCACAGGGTAGCTGCGACATTTCCCCATTGGGCCCAGGCTTATGTGTGTGTGTTCTTCACATTAAACCTTCCTTTCTACCCGTCGACATTCGGCACACCCAGTGTCCGTGCCGATTCCTCATCCTAAAAAGGTAGCAGTTCTGTGGTCACAAAACTACGACATAGAGATACTACGCTCAGGGCAGTAAGCAGGGCAGACAATGCAATGCCATATACGACAGGCAAGACCTACCCTGCTTGCAATCCAGGTGCATGCAAGAGAAAAAAGAGACAAAAAGACAAAAAGCGAAAAGGAAAAAATAATAAAAGTAAACATACTGAAGCAAATCAACAATCAAGTAACCAAACAAAATCATGACAAAATAAAGGAACTAAAGTGTCGTGCTTCTCCCAGAGGAGATGCGACATCCAATAAAAAACCAAAAGAAAAGAAACGAAATGAAATGGACCGAAAAACAGCGCCAACAGAGCAAGACTAAGAACGGCAGGAAAGGACAGCCAGCCGGAGCACACCAAAAGCACCTTCCAGCCAGCCGAGGCAGGTTTGTGCCCGTAGTACAGGCAGGTTCTACCAGTTAGTCGGTCTGGTACCTACTCTGTTTACCGTGTCTTTCCTGCTTTCGTCCGCCGTGGTTCCCCTACGAACCCCCCCACCCTCCGTTTCCATTCCCTTGGGCGCGACTTATACGTCGGATACGTGGCACTTCCTACTAAGTTCCGTTTCGTTCTCGTGCAACACACGAGAGTCCAGGAAAGAGAAGAGGCAATACAAATAAAAATAAAACGTACGTAGCTAAGCAACCAAAGAAAGTCCTAGGAAACGTACGGAGGGGCGGAGAGACAAAGGCAAAAGCGATCACGGAAAAAAAAGGTAAAAGTAAATGATGCGAGGGGCCGTAGCATCGCTGTCGTGCCCCCCTTGAAAAGCAACAACAGGCATTACATCAAGCAAAAAAAACATATTATAAAAAAACAAAACAAACAAACAAACAAACAAACACCCAGTTCGCCATCCACCAAGCCAGGTAGCACTTCTTTCTCATCACAGGGATAAGAACGAGAGTAACGATGAAGCTAAAAAACGACGAAACGAAAAAACACAACAGGGCCGCGTTCGAAGCAGCTACAGAGGTGCGCGGCACGGGTAGTCTAGGGGGGACTTACTAGTCAGCCTGGTACCTTGCTATCCTGTCGGCTGTCTCCCTCTTGTTATCATCAGCCGCGGTTTCCGTACGACTGTTGCCCCCTCCCTTCCCATTCCCTTGTGCGCCCCCCGCAACGGATGCGTGGCGCTCTCTACTCAGTTCCGCCTCGACCTTGTGCCACCGGACCATGATCTGTTCAGCCGCTTCGAGGACCCCCCTGTACCACTTGCCCACTTTAGTTGCTGCAACGGTCCACACTGCGGTCTCTACTCCAAACACCAACGGGACCTGTGCCGTAGACCCCTTGGAGGCTTGAAACACCTTGAGGTCTTCAGCAAGGCGTTTCTGCCAGGACTTTGGTTGTCCGCCCGGTCTGCGTCCCTCCCCACCCGCCATGGTCCCGAACATCACCCGACTGGGTAGTCGCCCCTTGGGTTGCCGTGTCACGGCTCCCGGAAAGAACAGACGCCGTTTACGGATCGTCGTTTCGATGCTCTC
Source organism: Saccharina japonica (assembly GCA_008828725.1). Taxonomy (NCBI): domain Eukaryota; class Phaeophyceae; order Laminariales; family Laminariaceae; genus Saccharina; species Saccharina japonica. The sequence goes on from MEHQ01001507.1 coordinate 87,639, forward strand.
GCATCGTGTCTGCTTGAGAGCCTTTGCGTACGAGAGGGTCCTATAGTCGCCTCGCTGCCAACGCTGGAAGCCAATGACACGGAGGAGGATTTGGTCGTGTACCGATCAGAGCCTGGCGAAGTGTTGTGCACTGAGGGTCCACGTCACACATCCGTACAGCAGGGTCTCAATCACCTCGGCCTTCAACATGCGGACTTTCAGACAAAGTCGAGCCGTCTTCATGTCGTACAACACTGATCCGAACCGTTTGAAGCACGCCCACATGAGACGGAACCGTCGTTCGATTTCGAGTGAGAGGTCAGCGTCTTCGTGGATAATGCCGCCGAGGTACAAGAACTGGCTCGTCTGTCTATACCTCTTACCAGCTGCTTCGAAAACGAGCGGCGGAGGAGGGGGTGTCTGGTCCCGTGTTCGTAGGATCATCGTTTCCGTTTTCTTTTCTGAAACCGTGAGGCCTGCTGCTTCAAAGACAGTCACGATGACTGTCATCCTTTTTGCGACACTCTCCGCAGACTTTGAGACAATTCCTGCATCATCGGCGTACAGCATACCCCATACAGCCCTTCGCACGCATGCCAATGGTACATCGTTTCCAACCACTACATCGTCCTTGAGGTGAACCAAATCCTTCATGATGTCTTCGTCTTCGCTGAAGCGTACGAGAACAACGTGTATCACAGCAGCGGAAAACACGTTGAGCAGCAGTGGCGACAGCACGCAGCCTTGTCGTAGCCCCTTCGTGACATTAAACCAATCAGAGTGCTCACCATCATCTGTGCGTACGCAAGCACGCATGCCGTCGTGGAACTGGCGGATGATTGTAAGCATCTTGGTTGGTATGCCAACGCGCGTAAGTATCTGCCACAGCAGCTCTCGGTCGACAGAGTCGTATGCTTTCTGCAGGCCGATGAAGCACAAGTACAAAGGGATTTTTCTGTCTCGTCCGAGTTCTTGTAATCGTCGTACTACGAACAGCATGTCGACTGTTGATCGTGTAGGACAAAAACCGCCCTGTTCACCAGGGAAGGTGCCTCGGTCCTCGCAGTAGTTGCTGATACGGGATGCGACAATTTTCAGCAACACTTTTCCTGCATGGGCAACAAGCGAAATCCGTCTGTAGTTGTTGCAATCAGCTCGGTCCTTCTTTTTGTAAAGTACCTTGATGATCGCGTCTTTTCACTGCTGAGGGACTTCCCCCGTTATCCAAAAATTGGCAAGAATGCGGTGGAAGCATTGGATGAAATCGGGGTGATCGATTTTCAGTAGCTCGGCGGGCAGGTCGTCTGGTCCTACCGCTTTCCAATTCGGCATTGTCTTAATGGCTCCCATCATCTCGTCCACAGATGGCTCATCGCCGAGTGATTGTTCAAGCGGTCGTGGTGGCAATGGATCGATGATAGTGGGATCAAGTTTCAGTGATTTCGAGTTCAAGAGTTTGTGGAAGGCTCTCACCCACCGTTCACGAATTAGCACTTTATCCCGTAGCAGCGTGCCATCCTCGTCCCTAATGAACTGCTCGCTTCGCGCTTTCTTGCCCTCCAACCCTACAGTACCCTTCAGGTGCTTGTAAAAGCCTCGCTGGTCATTATCAGCTAGGAGTCTCTCGGTTTCGGCTAGGTACTCTTCGAAATACGCATGTACCCCTACAGCGACCACCTCCCAACGATTCGCACAAGCGGTCCTCAGAGTCTTCCACGCGGTACTATCTCGGGGGTGGGCGCGTAAGTGCTGTGGCGCCTCTTCCCTCGCGGACCATGCTATTTTGAAGGCAGCCGAGGCTTCGGCCGACTCACACCATCGACGCTTGCGTGGCTGGTGCGATGTGGGTGGTACCTCCGCTTCTACCGCATCGATGACGGTTGAGGTGAACATAATAACCATACAAGCAATGTTGTGTGGTTGGAAAGGTTGGTTGAGAGTGGAAACGACTCTCGCAACTTCTCGCTCACGACATTTTCCGTCGGACATAAACACCTTGTGGTCAAACGGTCGGCCTTTTGGCGTCTTGCGCGCTTGTCGGTTCGATGCAAAATGTCCAGAGAGACGAACCTTCATGTGTACGATCTTGTGGTCTAAATCAGCCTTAGCTGGTGGCGGAGGCTGAGGGACAACTTTAATATCGTGTACTCTAGGCCGATGGACTTGTCGGGTTAGGATTTAATCAATGCGCTAACGGTCATTCGGGCGGGTGCCGTTGTGAGTATGCGAGATTCCACCCTTGCGTGTGCTGAAAAAAAGTGTTGGTGAGAGCTAGCTTGCAATTGGTAGCGAACGACAGAAGTCGTTTGCCATTATCGTTGATCAAATCGCGGCCGTATGCTCCCAGAACTCTGTTTTCATTACCATCACACCCTAGGCATATAGACTCCTTGACTGCCAGTCCAACCCCATACAACGCTTGTCTGGCTGTTGTTTCCTCCTGACCTGAACAAAAAACTTGATACCCAGCAGCGCGGAATGTCGTCCTGCCGGCTCGTCGAGTTTCCTGCAGACCGACGAAGTCACAGCAAAGCTGTTGCATCTTCGTCAGGAAGCGCTCGTCATGTCCATACCCGTTCTTCCCCCTTCCAGCCAGGGTGCGCACGTTGTAGGTCGCTACCGCCACAAGTGCCTCCTTCTGCCTCGTACGAGCCTCGCGTACTGACTTCCTCGCCAGCCGACGTGAGGCCCGTCCCCTCGTCCGTTTTTTCTTCTTTTGCATATTTTTTCTTCTCTCGGTCCTAGCTCGATTCGCGCCTTGGTTTCCATTGACAGGGTGCAGCCGTCCCAGCCAACGCCGATACTCTCGTCCTTCCCGTCGCGTATGCGTACCCTCGCGATGGCCAGTCTCTCCACTCCCCAGGCTGCACACTGCGCTCTCTGCTGTTGTGATATTCCCGCGTTGCTCTGAGGGGGGTTAACTCCTTGGTGTTGGGGTGGAAAATGAAACGCATCACCACCACCCCACGCGGTCTTCACGGCGACAGGTTCGCCAGCCAGACCGCGCAGGGTATCTTCTCCACCAAGTTCGAGGCTCGCTTGGGTGTGCCGCTAGACCGTTGCGGGTCCTGGCGGGGTTCCTCGGCCCACCCCAAGGCGGGGCAGGCCAGGAGCACGAGAGTTTATATAGAAGCCAGCCAACCAGCAGACCCCACACAAGACATCTCGAAATAAAAACGTGTTTTCAGCCCCTGTAAACACAAGCTTCATAAAAATTAGGAAACCCCTGTTTTTTGTTTTCGTCCAACGAGATTTCATTCTCCACACGTCACACGTCTCACTCGCTCACTCGCGGCCTGGCACCGGCGGCCAGCGAGCGCAGACGACGTAAGCACCCCCCCTGTCGACCCGATCACGAGAGAAGGAAGAGCCGCTTATCTGTGGGTGAGCCCTCGGAGGCGCGCACACACGCCGACGAAAGGACGCGAGCGCTCCTTGCGTGCGGCGTAACCCATTGAAACCCTATTTGGCACGGACGAGGGACGACGAGAGCCCACGAGAGAGGGCGACGCTCTCAGTCAACTAACGCCGGGAATATCGCACCCACCCAAGCAAGAACGAATGACCGCCGCGAGTGATGATGGCATACTTCGAGGTGAGAGTGATCCAGTGATGGGTTTCTAGGCAGCACATCGCCCAGTATACGTATTTTATCCGTGACGTCGCATCATGTACCCGGGGTATACGTCTGTACCAAGTTAAGGCAGACGGAGCGATGACAACAGTATCGTAGCAGTAGGGGCTGCCAAAGGGCCGCCTCGCGTTCGCCTCGCCACCTCATTACCAGCAATGAAATCGCTAGGTGCTGCTCTATTCTTTTCGTGATGGACAAGTACTCTATATGGTCGGGTTTTATACAAAAAGGACCAATGGGATACATCTTCGAATTTTGAAAAATTATTGCACTGATAGAGAGGCCGGCACGGCTTGTAATGTGAAGACAACAACAACAGCAACTCTGTGCGTCGTGGGTGTGCCGGTTACCATGTAACAGGTACTCGTATACTGTACGAGTACCATGTACCTCTTTTGGTGGTTGGGCTTATTGTGCAGAGGGCTCGGCATTCAGCAGTTCCACTGACTGCTGTTCGCTGACTTTCATCAAATGTTGTACTCGTATACCCTGCCCGTATGATAGGTAGCGTATGACTGTAAAGTTTACGAGTTTGGACGAAAATATAGGTACCGTTGGTATATTAATATGTTCATCGAAGAGTTCTTACTTTTTCGTCCAGATTGGTACCTGGTAGTCTGCTTGTAGCTGCCGTCGGCGGCGGCTTGTGTGCGTTGGTGCGTGCAAGCGAATATACAGTTTCTACTTGCTACTCGTGCTGCTTTGTTGTGTGGAAGTATGCTGGTGCGTGCTTTTTGCGTTGTCCGTTTTGCTGACATTGTCTGCTGGTGAACTCTGCACACTACTGGCCTGTACGTTGGGTCAAACTTGCCACCTGTCCCATATGTTTTTCGTTTCGGAGAAAGAACTGCGCTAAGCGCTCGGTTGTAGATTTCGGCTTCTGCAATCTCGAAAGTGTCCGTCCCTGTCACCGGCGCCATATAAATTTGAACCTTGCTTGGCTCATAACAATAAACAGCAGGTACACCGCTGTACACTGCTGTATACAGTAGACATAACGCAACTTGAAAACATGGGCAGCTACGTACCTCTACAGCACTAGAGACAGCACCAGTAGGGGCAGACGAGAAAGCGAACATAAGACAACGATCGTAAGGGCTCTTCAAAAGAGCTTGCATACGAAGTATATACTATTATTAGGTACACAATGTTATGATAAGAATATGACTCAACTGTTCTTACCAATACAGCAGTATGTATCATAAGGAGACACCAAGACATCCACAGCAACACCACTCAGCCAAATATCTACAGATTCAGAGCTCAACAGCAACACGCAGATGTATCTGGGCAGTGTAACTTATTGTTTAAACGCATGCTTTCATTATCACTGATGACCACAACATAAACATTTCTACTTCGTGTGCGCTTCGTATTTTTCCAGGATGGTCGACCGCCTCAAAACGTTCAGCGGTGGACGCGCTAGGGGACGTGCCGCGCAGGAGTATCATCAACTCCGCCTAGGACGGGAGGCGTTTCCTGCAGCCCTATATTTTCAAAAACGGGCACTCAAACGGTGCCGGCACGCAGAGCGACGAAGTCGACAACGAAGAGACGGAACGAGAGCTCCTCGAGGCAGACCTTTATGACGAGAGCGAGAGCGAGGAGGAGGGGTGCCCCAAGGAACAGGAGGACTACGAACATGAGGATGAAGATGAGCCGTAGTACACCGAGGAGGAGGGAGAGGAGGAAGAGGAGGAGCAGGAGGAGGAGGAAAAGGAGGAGGGGGGCTTTGATGAGGAGGAAGACGAGATTGGTGGCGCCTTCTCGGATGATTGCTAAAACCTGCTGTACTCCGTTTACACCCAGGCACTAAAGGTTGGTGAGTTTAAACATGTTTCTCGCATTTAGCATCTACTTTACCGCTCGTCCGTCGCATACCCACGCGCGTTTTTTTATAAATATCTACCGGTGGGTGTATTGCAATCATAGTTTCTTCCTTTAGTTTTGATTTCCCTTGGTTTTATTCTTTTTTGGGATATGTTTACAAATTATGAACGTTGAAGTTCATGCTGCACGTATCGTTGTACAGCAAATCAAAAGTAAGTGTGTTTCGGTCAACGCGTGCCCGGCTTGCATTCGGGTACCACAACTATGTATATATTGATGTTAGGGCCCATCCAAACGGGGCGTTTTCGAAGCTAATAACAACACCTAAAACCAAAAGCGGACATTGGATCGGGAGGTACACCCCCTTTGATAGGCGAAACAGCCAACATGAGACCCAAGAGACCGCTCTGGGTTATTCTTATCTATCGGTTTTGTTCAATCGATTATCGATTCGTCGATCAAACAAAACCTACTGTAAACAAAAAAACGAAGAACACTAACGCTACATTATACTAACGTTCCATCTTTGACCCGACGCGTCATATTCCCTTTATTCCGCACGCACTTCACACATTTTGCAGGTCTGGAGGCGCAAACGGGGATCTTCACGTGGTCGTTTGATTATGTATTTTATCTCTTATAGAGGGGGGGGGGGTGTACTCATGTCGTCCACGGCCGTTGTCGTATGACCATAGACCCTCGCACCCCTACAATGCCGGGACGGAGCACGTTGGGTTTTGACCAACCAGGCAGACATTGCTTGCACCAGGCGCGAAGCACTCATGTGGGGGGGGGTGATCTACGCGTCGAAACACTGATGTCGTTGTAGTAGCAGTTATATATATGCGTTTAGGATATTTATTTGGTGTTGGTTGTCTTTTGCACTATTTATTGCGACGTGCGGTTGAGGTCGAAGCAGAAAAATAAAAATGAATGGTTATTCGAATCTTGCTATTAACCGCATTGTAGAGGCAACTACAGTATGTACTACTATATACCAAGTATGTATAGGTGTTTCGTCCCAGGGGGGGACAGGGGGCGAAACATATAGCGTGGCAGCAGGAAGTTGTAGTTTTTTAGTGTTACCTACCATTTCCCTGTTCCCCGTACGTATTTTTTCGCGTACAATGTTTGGAGTTTTTCGACTCAAGTTACGCATATACGTATGCGTTTGTGTGCTCTGGATTATCTTTGTATTGCGTCGTCGTTTAGTATTTTCATATCGTCCACGAGGTCGATTGAGGTTGAAGAAAAGTTGAATCGTTACTTGCGATGATGGAGTATTAGCACATGTCGGTTTTCTGGTTTTGCCTTCTTAAAATTTGCAGTCGACTAGAGAGAGAGACGAGTACTTTATTTTTTGTTTATTTGGCCGTATATGCATGCATGTGTACCGTGTATATACTGGGTGTAGTGAGCTTTGGTTTTAGAACCTACCGGGGGGAGCAGAGTCTTCTTGGTGAAGATTAATAATATTAATAATATATGTATATGCATGGTATCATATACTATGTTGAATCTATATATAATGATTATGGTACGCGCGGTGGCCGTTAGTATGCGCGCTATGATTTGCGGTGTTGCCATTACGTTTTTGAACCCCCAACTTTGCGCCTGCGCCTTTGAATTTTATTGGTAAGAGACGACTATCTAAAATGTGGCCGCGTACGTATACTCATTTCAAGTAGTTTGGCACACCACACGCCCCTTCAGCTCATAAACTACGACGACACTGCATCGTCGACCCGTCAATCAATCGCATTGCCATTACCTTGTATGGGCACTCTTTTTCGTTTTCCAACCTTGAGAGGTTGTCGTTCCCCCTCCCCAATCCGGTAACGTTATACGGGCGAATTTCCCAACCTGGTGAGATTGTTGTGTTTGATGACCTTGGCCGTCTGACACCTTGTGCGCCTATTTTTCCCAACCACTGGAGGTTGTACTTCCCTACGTTGTACAGACTAGGACTTTGTACTTTGTGGCCAACCTGTTTTGCATTCAGGTTGCCCAAAGTGGGTCTGCAACGTAGGTAAATGGCCACCTGCGTAGTTTTCATCACAGCCCTGGCCAGTGCCCTTTACCCATCACCGGCCGTCATGTGAAAACTGCGACCCTATTAGTAGAGTGGGTAAGAGTTCCGAAACAATTAGAGCGCTCGACTCTGATTTCACGACGCAGTCGTTGGTTTAGCCAATCGATGTGTGTTCACGAAACAGAATCTGGCTGTTTCGCATTAAACACTCTGGTGAGTGTTTTGTCAGGCCGAGCTCGCTTAACTGATCCATTAGCAGTTTTACTCGTTGTTTTGCTTTTAGCAATGAGGAGGCCCTGCATAGTGCCACCCTATGCCCCTTATACGAACAATGTCCATGTACGTGGAGACCCCCTCCATCCTCCCCCCTCCACACCCCACAGTACGCAAAACAAGCGGCAAACGTATCTACCCGCACGCATCTGCTGAGTTACATACATGGTACGGTATACGGACACGAACTAGTACCATGGCCCCAGACGGCAGTACGTCTTCTACATCCGAATAGAGCTGGGCTCGTTCAATCCTGTGACACAGGAGCTTCTTATGGCCGTATGTTGTACTCAGTGTGTGTACCTCGGAAGCGGTGTGCAAGGAGGTACGTGTTTTGCGCGTGTGGTGTTGGGTGTGGTGTGCGGAGGGTCGAGGGCATAGGGTGGAACTACGTAGGGCCTCTAATTTGATAAAAACACGACTTAAAACAGTTGAAGTGGGGCATAGTAGACAGACTCGGGTGTACCCAGGTTCTATGCGACAAAAATATGTGCAATGTGTTTTGGGTCAGTGGCAGGGCACGTGGGGTGCGCCTTTGACTCAACTTAAAGTATGTACCTGTGTTTGGCGAAATACCAAATACGCACCAGCCACACCTGGTATTGATTGCTTCTCTTTTTTTTTAAGTTCCGAAAATGTTTTAGTATCTACAGCAGTAGTAGTGAAGATTTGTATTCATGGCGAGCGGGTCACATATTTTTTATGCGGGTTCTTGTGAAGTACAAACATGTGGCAAGATGCGAACAAAGTTTTCTCCATTATAATCGGCATCGAGTTAATTCTAGCACGAAATAATCAAGTCTCGATGACAGCCACTTTAGCTTAGTAACCGAAGAAGTTATCGAAGCATTTTGGTTTCGGTACGTGTGTTCGTTGCATTCGGGGCATCGTCAGGGTTTTTGCGTTTAACCTAATTAGGCAATATTGCTGAGGCTGTGGCTAAAACTGACCAACATGGCTACGTTAACAAAATAATGATAGGGGTTGAGTTGGCTCTGGAATGTGATCAAAGGGTGCTATTGTGATTGACCGAGGCCTCCGGATGAAGTTAAATTTGTCAATTGTGACACCACGTGAACAGCCTTTTCGATTTGGTAGCTGTGCCGCTTTGCTACACGCTGTAGTGGCGGCTGTAATTTTCTGTAGCTTCCACAACACATGGGCTACCACAACGTTTCCCGTATATATCCAGATACACTACGCCATCTTCAGCATGCCCCGGAAAAATGCTATGATGGGCGAGCACCAGGAATAGCCTGGCTGCGGAGCGGCCTAAAATGGCGGTGCTGGGCCCGCACCCGCCGGTGGGTGCTCACCGAGTGCAATGCCCGCCGCGTTGACTCGCGTCTGATGGATACTTGACAACAGTAAGGGTGGTATCGAAAAGAGATTTGGGGAAGGTGGCGCTGGGAAATCAGTCTTCGTGTGGAGGGCGTAGATAGGTGATGGGTGCTTGCCCTGAGTATTTGTCTTTCCTGCAACTTTACTTCGTAGACTTAGCCAAATTCCGTGTCTTCTTGCTTCGTGTTTTTGATTTTATTCCAAAACCCAGAAGTTTCCGGCAACTGTCTGCCCACCCGAAGGGTTTTTAGGCTCGTACCCAGCTGAACGTGGGGATTGCAAGCACGGCGTGGCGCCTTACTTGGAGTTGGCATATTAGTTGGGCGTTCTATTTTGAGTATAGTCTTGATACTTAAGGGACTTACCTCTTCGACCAACAACAAAACAGCAAGACAAGTACCGGTCGCTTTGTATAGCAAAAATTTCATTGACAAGAACCCTGGTCGTTTGTCGATGATTCAATTTTACCAGGGCTGTTCGCGGGTCAGGTCAAACCTCACGGGTCAGGTCGGGTCGGGCCGGGTCAGCTGACCCCACCCGACCCGCGAGAGTTTGGAAACCTCTTGATCCGACCCGACCCGACCCGCGAGATTTTCAAACCTCTTGACCCGACCCAACCTGACCCGTGAGATTTTGAACACCTCCTGACCCGACCCGAACCCGACCCGACCCGCCTGATACCGATTGACCCGTGAGATACAGGTTTCACACGTGTCGGAACGACTGGACACGTGATGTTTCTCGCGGGTCAAATCTGTAAACTTGCAGGTCCAAACCTGTTGTAGTCGTTGCTCGTTCGCCCGATGGTTGGGCCTTGGTCCCTCATATTATTCCTAGAGTGTCGTGCTTCTTTGTGTTTTGTTTTGTATTTTTTTGCTTTAGTTTTTGAATTTGTGGTGTGTGCTCCCGACGATCTTCGTGAATAGAGAAACAAGTAGACAGACCAGACCCACATCCTGCACATTGCCGTGCCTACCACGCCTTCTTCTCGGATCGACCCGATAGCTCTAACCCGAGATGGATTCTGCTTCCGACCCGGAAAGCGGGAAGACTATGCCGCCTCCGGCGAGGGCAAGCGTACTAATTTGTCCATGTGTTTGTGACATGCATCAATGTACAACAGTTGATGCATGTCTGCCTTGTGTTGTTATTACTGCTGCCATTTTTATCTTCTTGTACGCCGCATTGATTTGGGGCCTGGCTGTAGTGGGTTCGGAGGATGGGCAAGCATGGGATACTGCTGTGTCGTGTCATCCGGGCAGGAGTTCGCCAAACGTATGCCTAGTATGTAGTACAAGGTGCCTGGTATACAATATGATCGTTCTGCACGCTATGATATGCACTCGGGGTATCGGCACGACGGGAAGTGGTAAGGTAAAAGGTTTGGGACCCGCGCGGGTCCGACACGCTGAGACGAGAGTGGCCCTCGGGCAGGAAGCGATAATATACGAAAAATCCGGTCCTGCGGGCCGGATCCGCGGGTTCGACCCACGGGCCCGACCCGCGGGTCAACGGAAAACAACTCGTGGATCATTCTGGCCCGACCCGTGAGTGACCCGTTTCTCGCGGGTCATGACCTGACCCGACCCGCGAAAATTTTGAGATGTCGGGTCATGACCCGACCCGACCCGCGAAAATTTGAGATGCCGGGTCATGACCCGACCCGACCCGCGAAATGTTTCAGATTTCGGGTCATGACCCGACCCGACCCGCGTGAGTTTGGAAACCTCTTGACCCGACCCGACCCGACCCGTGAGATTTCAAACCTGTTGACCCGACCCGACCCGACCCGTGAGATTTTGAACACTTGCTGACCCGACCCGCGGGTCGGGTCATGACCCGCGAACTGCCCTGAATTTTACGTAGGCTCGTTCACCCGTCATGGATGGATCTACGACTTCTACTTCGTCTTCAATCCAGAACCAAAGAAGAGGGCGGATCTCCGATCATGGCGAAATAAACGGGTCATGAAAAACAAAGCAGCAGAGCGCTGCAGCAGAAAAGCGGTGTCATTCTCTGCTTGAGCTTGTTGTGTCGTCCTTCATGGCACTGCTTTCGGAACTCAGACGTTTGGAACCCGTCTTCGTATAGTACATAATGTCCGGTAGTGGTTGAGGAAGGCACATGAGGAGCTGTTGTCAGACACCGCTTGGAAATCTGGCTGTGAATACTGCTTGACTATTAATTAAATTCGCTCGGGTCTTCAATTTCTTCTGCCACACAGGTGAACCAAGCGTATCTTTGTGTCGTACGAGTATATCCAAACAAGAGTAGAGCTCGTACATAGTCACAGCTGAAGCATTCCCGATCATCGATTTGTAAGCACGTACTACCCGAAGACTTGATGAGCAGCACTGCCTCGGTTTGCAAGACGGGGGCTGGACACCTGCACTGCTGCGTCATAATCAGGGAGTTTCCACAGATTCTTGTTTCTATGGGCTTACTGCTGTACGGCGTAAACATTTTTCTTGTTTTTCGTTTTTCGTTTTTTTTAATCGTTTTTCGTTTTTTTCGTTTTTTTTTTTTTCTTGTTTCGTACTGCTGTAAAAATCGAACATGCTTTCGTACGTAAAGTACTCGTACTCGTTTGTACTGTCAGCGCACTTTCTCGGCCCCAGATTGTATGTTGTGTGTACATAGCAGCAATATTTTGTTTATCGTTTCGTAGCTCCTGTTTAGTAGCTACACTCCGCTGTGGCCACGTAGGACGCAACGGACGGCCGCACCAGAGACGCAAGTAGGTTCACCTACTAATCATCAGCGTCCTCGTCTAAAATCAGAGTTAGAGCAGTATCAGCAGCCAAAGAAACTGCCATTTTTCAAATTGGCCTTTGGGTACCAGGGGTATGGCGAGTCGGTTTTGAGGTAAGAGGACTATTTCGTGACGAAATAGGCGTCGGATCGATCCGGCTTTCGAGACACAAATGTTAAGTATGACCTACGCTCTCTATAACTACTCAATGGGAGTAGGTCTGAACATTAGAACTGGAGAAATGTCGTTTTCCGCACAGGGGTCCGCATCAGACTTTTCCCCGAAGTTTAAGAGAAATTTTTTATTCCGTTTTTGTTTTTTTCGTAGATTCAGAAAAAAAACGAACAGCCCAGAATGAAGATACGTTTCAAAACCAAAGGCACCGATTCATATGACGAAAAAGAAGGCGTGCTCGGTAACACAAGGAACTGGAGCTCCCTTCTACCCAACCCCGGCGTCATTTGAGCCCTTGTGGCCGGCACACTGCTCTCCGATCTGCCGGTAAGGCTTGTGTCTCCGAGCTGCTGCAAATCTGCAAATCGCTCGTCCCCAGTACGCCCTCTAACAAAATGTATGGGGCTCGAGCCAATATCTTAGCCCAACGAAGCCATGGGTGGCAGGCACGCCACAACCCACAGGGTCGTTGTAACGTCGGCCGTTTCAAATTTCGTTGTTTGCATCGCTCGCGAGGTCAATCTGCTCGTACTCGTTCGTATCAGAAGTAAGTGGAATCGCGGCGCGTCAGTTTTTGTTTACATCATCCTCGTAGATCAGAGGCTGAAACCTCGCTGATGGAAGCTTCTTTTTGGCTGCGACGACTTGAGGACGTCTCCCGAGGTCAGAGGGACAACTTGACAGGCTGGAGCTGGTGATGGGTTGCCTTGGCGAGGGAGAACGACCTGCTGTTCGAAGTCGGTCCTTGATTTTCTCTGTTGAGATTTTCGGGGTACATCTCTCTCTTGGCGAATCTGGACAGAGGGCAGCCCTACCTCTGAAGGACGCTACCATTTTCGTCGCCGATTACTCTCCTCGAACCCTATAGTAGAGGACAACAGCCACGCCAAATGTCCCTTGCGCCCCTCTTTCCTAGGTCGAGCACGAGTTGCGCCTACGAGCAGCAGAGTCTGTGGAAGTTTCCTCGATCGGCGAAACGATATTATTGTAGATATTTTGGTTCAAGTACTCGTAATTTGCGCATTTCTCACAGCAGTACCTGCACCGAACGAGTACGAGGAAATTGAGCCCGCGAACGATACAAGCAACGAAATTTGAAACAGCCGACGTTACAATCACCCTGTGGGTTGTGGCGTGCATGTCAACCTTGGTTTCGTTGGGCTAAGACGCTGGCTCGAGCCCCATTAATTTCGTTAGAGGGCGTACTCGGGACGAGCGATTTGCAGATTTGCAGCAGCTCGGAGACACAAGCCTTGCCGGCAGATCGGAGAGTAGTGTGCCGGCCACAAGGGCTCAAATGACGTTGGGGTTTGGTGGAAGAGAGCTCCAGTTCCTTGTGTTACCGAGCATGCCTTCTTCTTCGTCATACGAATCGGTGGGGCAAAATGCCTTTGGTTTTGAAACGTATCTTCATTCTGGGCTGCTCGTTTTTATTTGTGGATTTTTTGTTTTTTGTTTTTTTTTCAAGCTTTTTATAATTTTCGGGGAAAAGTCTGATGCGGACCCCTGTAGTGAGTCATGAAAAGGAGGAAATTACGCTAGAATTAGGGCCATTCCTAACGAACGAAAAAAATCACGATTCGTGAGGTTTTTGTCGTGAATCGTGATTTTTTTTGTCGTGATTCACGACAAAAACCTCACGATTCATGACGCCAATTTTTTTACAATTTCTTATTTTATTTAGTATTTCAACTGAATATAAAACGGATATGTTTTTGCAGTGCTCTTATATTTTTGTCTGAAGAGATTCCATAAACGTATACAACATGAACCTGGTCTCATGTCGATCGAGAACGAGTACGACGACGACATCATTCCTTCGCCAAGCTATCAAGATGTTCGGCGGACTTACGCATCGTTTTCACTTTGGCCTGCATGTCACCGCATGGCTAGCGATATGTCATACGCTCGGATGGGCTCCCATGACTTGTCACTCCTGAAACATGGCGCGCACACGCAACAGAAGCGATGGCATGCGAAGACTTCGTTGATGTTCATGGGCACATTGCCCTCTCCCTGTCGTCGATAGGACCAGCTTGGACATCCGACGAAGGGGTGCCTTCTATAGTGAGTGGTACACTTCTACTCGTGTTTAGTTTTTGTGGGTGCTCTACCTTGCTTGTCGGATATGTTGAGTGTATCACTTCGTTGTGGGGAAGATACATTTCAAGACGGAAATACAAGGACCGTGTTGTCCACATGTAAACATCCAAAGATCCTTCTATTCCCGCCAATAGTAGTATATACAAGGGCTCCGCATGGGTGCCGGCATTCGCCGACACCCATGCTTCGGATAGGACTATTTACCTGGTGCATCAGTTATTTCGTACCATCCTTATGTGATGGCGCTCGCTCGTGTTGCGATATCTGACGCATACGTGCAGAATCAAGGCAATGCCAAGTGTTGCAGGAAGAAGGGAATGCTGCGTGTTAAAATATTCAGTATGCAACCTAATTTCTCAGTCTCAACAGTAGGCAGTCTCAGAAATATGATCAGTCGCTTTCGGTGTTCCCTCTGGATAGTCTCAGTTTTCACGATAGATAGTGAGATTTACGACAACAATGTGATGGCGATCGCTCGTGTTTTGATATTTGACACATACGTACAGAGTCAAGGCAATGCCAAGTGTTGCGGGAAGGAGGAAACGCTAACTGCTGTGTTGATACGTACCCAGTTCGCAACTTCATTTCTCAGTCTCTGTCAGAAAAGCACCAGTCGCCAGTCGCAGTCCCGGTGTCGGGCTCAGTTTCGGTATGTGCGGCGAAAACACTTCGGGCCGAGCAAGCGGTTCCGCGTGTATATAGTCGAGATATTTCAAAGCTGGCGGCAACGGGGAGGGGGTCTCAATCCTTCTCCGACTCTCGTGTCGGAGCAGACTACTCGTGTCTACAGCATTATACAGCCACAGCAGTAGTAGCACTGCTGTACAGCAGTACGTACTACTGCAGCAGCAGCAGTACTACAGACCAACTGCTCGCTATATCGTTTTTACGTACAGCAGTACTTTCGTACCTGGTACTACGCTGTTGTTCTACGTACACATTTATTAATACTACTCGTAGCTCGTACAACAGTAGTTGAATTCACCCGAGAAAAAATCGGCTGAACTTTTTGTTGTCGTATTATTGTACTCAAAGACTGCTGTGCTTGCTAAGACTGCTGTGCTTGCTGGTGTAGTACTGCTGTACTCGTATCC
Organism: Saccharina japonica; assembly: GCA_008828725.1. NCBI lineage: Eukaryota > Phaeophyceae > Laminariales > Laminariaceae > Saccharina > Saccharina japonica. Next base: position 102,851 of record MEHQ01001507.1, read on the forward strand.
CGACGAAGCAGCAGCAGCAGCAGCAGTACTACAGACCAGCTGCTCGCTATATCGTTTTTACGTACAGCAGTACTTTCGTACCTGGTACTACGCTGTTGTTCTAGGTACACAATTATTAATACTACTCGCAGCGCGTACAACAGTAGTATGAATCCACCCGAGAAAAAATCGGCTGAACTTTTTGTTGTCGTGTCATTGTACTCAAAGACTGCTGTGCTTGATAAGACTGCTGTGCTTGCTGGTGTAGTACTGCTGTACTCGTATCCCGACGACGCAAGGCCGAAGGGATGGAAGGGACCTAAGCCCGCTCACAGAGGTAGTTGGGAGTAGGTAGTCGCATTTGCGAGACCGAGCTATGATACCGAAGAAAAGAGCCTCGCGACCAGTCACGACCGAAAAAAAAAACCCAAGATCCTGGAACGATACAGGTAAAAAGTACGTAGAACCTCGCTACGAACGAGTACGAGTATCTCCAAGAAACAACCTCAAGATAATTTTGCTGCGTCGAAGAAACAACCTCGACGTCCCACGAATAACCTTCCTGCCTCGAAGAAAAAGTGTCGATGTCCCGCCGTCTCGCAAGAGCCTGCGGATTGAAGGTCACTGCGCTCGGTGGCGGCGCGCGGCCCGAGACTGCGCGCGGGGGGGAAAGAGGGTCGGAGGCTCAGGGACGCGACCCTCGAGAAGAGGGGGCGAGAAAGCGATATCGAGGGCTCCAAAAGGGATTCCTATTGGAATCCGGTCTGACGCGAAGTGACCCGAAGTAAGTCCGCAAAGACGTAAGCGGTTCCAGATCATCACATATATATATACAAGGGCTCCGCATGGGTGCCGGCATCGCCGGCTCCCATGCTTCGGATAGGAAAATATACCTCAGTGTCGTACGACGTGGCGCTCGTTCATGACGGAGACCTGTGCTGTTAAGAAATCTACGTAAAAACATATGTAGTGCGACAGATCAAGATAATGCCAAGTGTTCGAATGAATCAGATGAATAAAGTGCTGTAAATATTAGCGCCTGCCGGGGTAAGGGTCGTTCTTATCGAGCAACTTGTTTCCAAAAATTCCTTTTTTTTCCAAAAATTACTGGAAAATCAAGAAAAAACAGGATTTATTTGAAAATTTGGAATTTAACAGAGGGCAAAATATTTGGAAGGCTTCGCATTCCAATATTTGAAAATTATTTATGGAGAATATGGAAGTCCTAAAAATTGCGCCAAAAACAATTTGGAAATTTTGGAAAAAAGTGCTCGATAAGAACGACCCTAAGGCGTCAATGGTTGCAGAGACCATTATTGACAGTAAGGATAAAACAAAAAAATGCAATACGTGGAAAAATCGCCAGAGCATATTGCCTGAGCGCCTGGCGGGGCAAGGTGTCAATAATCGCGGAGATCTAACATAACACAAAACAATGATATTGAAAAAACAGGGTTGTTGCCTGAGAACCCCAAACGCATTATTTGAAAAAGAGACAGAACATATGTTTCGAGGGCCTGGCGGGTCAAGGCCTTAATGGTCGCGGATATTAAAAATAAAGAAGCGAGTTATATACGAAAAAAGAGGATTGTGGCTCAGCCTGAGAAACCGAACTGCAGAATAAAAAATGCAGTAGAAACATGTATCCTGAGCTCCTGCCGGGGCAAGGCCTTAATGGTCGCGGAGACCAAAAATACGACAAAGCGTAAGATTTAAAAAACAGGGTTGTTGCTCAGCCTGACAAACCCAAATGCATTACAAAAAACTTAAAACACACGTATATCCAGAGCGCCTGCCACGGCAAGGCGTCGGTACTCAGTCTGAGCATCCAAAGAAGTACATAAAAATGTATAGGCAAGACATACTCCAGTCCAGAATGCCGTCAACTTTGTTTTCGACTCAATCTACAAAGAAATATACCCTCAAGGGTACGGCAAACCCGGTTGAAACCCGGCAGAAATGATCCAAGAAACAGATTAAAAAAGCGTATGATATGATTACAATCGTGTAAGATCGTTGTCAACAGCGGGTATGAACATATACATAATGAGTACGTACCACAGGTAATATTCAATATCAGATCCGAGACGAAAAAAATAAAATAAAAAAAAGTGGTTGTGGGTATCGAACTCAGACGATTCAGACTCTGTGGTCGGTCGATTATCACCTCGCTTATAATATTATTTTGCAATTTGACGGCCTGACTTTGTTCTATTATACCTCGTACAGAAGTGATAATTCCCCCGAGAAAATATTGCTCGTACTCGTAGCTATGATATTAAACCGAGTTTTTTGTTTGTCCAAACTGCTGCTGCTGCTTGCTGCTGTAGGTCCTGTACCTACATGTACGGTGGATACTATTAATACTACTGCTGTACAGTAATACTACAGCAGTACTATATACGACCAGGTACTATTAATACTACTGTGTTGCTGTTGTACGAGTAGTACACAGAGTACAGTCAGTATTCAGCCGAAATGATTGTTATCGTATTTATTGTACTTGTGTCCACTCGTATTCCCACGAGGTAAGGCGGAGGAGATGGAAGGGGCTAAAGACGACCTGCCCAGGGAGGTAGTCGAGAGTACGCGGTCATTTTCGGGAGTCCGAGCTATCAAAGGAAAGAGCTACGACGTACGATGTATGTATATCGAACCTCCCGGCAAGTAAAAAAACGATATCCTGCTGGAACCAAACACCAAACAAACAGATCCACAGAAGAACGTACGTAGAACCTCGCTATATCTCGGATCTCCAAGAAACAACCACGAAATAATCTTGCTGGTACTATATATACTACTGCTGTGCTGCTGTTGTACGAGTAGTACACAGAGTACAGTAGTATTCAGCCGAAATGATTGTTATCGGATTGTACTTTGTCCTCACTCGTATTCCCACGAGGTAAGGCGGAGGAGATGGAAGGGGCTAAAGACGACCAGCCCAGATAGGTAGTCGAGAGTAAGCGGTCACTTTCGGGAGTCCGAGCTATCAAAGAAAACAGCTACGACGCACGATGTATGTATATCAATGCTCCCGGCAAGTATGTAAAAAAAAGATATGCTGCATAAACCAAACACAAAACAGATCCACAGAAGAAGAACGTACGTAGAACCTCGCTATATCTCGGATCTCCAAGAAACAACCACGAAATAAGCTTGCTGCCTCAGAGAAACAGCCTCGGCGTCCCTCGCGGAACCTTCCTGCCTCGAAGAAAAAGTCTCGATGTCCCACCGTCTCGTAAGAGCCCACGGATTGAAGGTCGCCGCGCTCGGCGGCGGCGCTTGACTTGAGAGTGCGCGCGGGTGGAAAGTCACGGGCGGAGGATGAGGGGGGCGACCCTTGAGAAGAGCGGGCGAAAGAGCCAACGCGGGGCCTTCGAAACGGGTCCCGAGTGCGAGTCCGGTCTAAAGCGAAGTCAGAGCCGAACAGGTTTAAGATCACCTGAATGGTCGATGCTCATTTTATTTATATTTATATCTATTTCCAGCACAATCCCACACTCACGTACATCCATTTCGTTCGTCAAAACCCCTGATCAAATATGCGGATATGGGTCTGGACGTAAATATAACAAAATTTGGAGTGTTAATGTTAACACTCCATGTTCCTTACATTTTCGGTCACATCGGTAATATTTTCTGACACCCACTAAAATTTATTTTGATCATCTGAACATCGTGTCCCCCTTGCGCACGTATGTCACGTTGCTCGTTGTAGAGAGGATATTCTTCGCGCGTTGGTTCGCTCGTAGTTCCGGGGAAGCATGCGTTTTAAGAATGTGTGTGGGAGAAAAAATGAATGTGTTTCGTTTGCATTTGCTACACTCTTGAGTTGCTATGATAAATTGGGTATCAAAGATAACTTGCTTAAAGTATTGTTCTTTGGCAATCAGACGAACTATACATGTACAGCGTGATGCCCAAATAATAACTTCAAAACATAATTATATTTAATACCAACTTGTTTAAAAAAAATACCCCACACAGTCGAAATTCACCTCGTGTACCCTCCCTCGTGCAGCCATCGAAGACCCTGTCGTTTGGGACGTGATCTCCAAAATACGCATGCATGTAAAAGGCGATTTTCTTAATTGAGAATTGCCTTTCCGATGAGAACGAAAATCGAAAAAAAAGGTTTTTGACTTGTACGAGATGTACTCCCTTTACAGTAATATGTTTCACTGTACACAATTGTCAGTTGTGACACCCGTCGATGACAAAAAATAACGAAATTGGCATTGGCAGTCTCAAGATATCGAGGATCCCAGAAAATTTGTAGTTATGGGCGAGGGACCTCGCTCATAAATGCAAATTCCCCTGAACCCTTGATTTTTCGAGCCTGTCAAGGCCGATTTCAATTTATTTTTCGTGGATCGATACCTCCCATCGAGGAACATATTTTCTAGATCAATTTTGATCGTGAGCGAAATACAACTCTTAAACAATAACATAGTACTAAAATCGATTCTCAGTCTCATCGGAAAGGCAATTCTCAACGAGGAAAATCAGCTGTTATGTGTTCCTGCATCAACCACCTCTTGCGCTTTGGCACATCCGGTCCTCGTCGTCGTCCACCGCTTGCATGAAGTTCCACCAAGTTCCATCGAAGCCGCCGTCTTTTGAGCTACCGAGGTGTCCACGACGAAACACTCGCTGTCGTCTTTTGTAGAAGATACCGCGCTGTGAACTATTGCACGAAATAAGGTAGGATATGACTCATTTATATATTATTGTTAACTGTTCAACACCCAACCTGCAAACGATCGTTCCCACCTCCTTGTACCGCAGCACACAACTACTGCTGTACGCACCCGCACGCGTGACACAGGGAGATGTTTTAGCCTAACAAGGCGCGTTTGTCCCGCCGCGTTTTCAGCGGAGACTTATCATTCGATTATGAAGACTTTTTTACGCCGCATTCTTATTGTTTCATATATATATAAAAGGGCAGCGGCGAAAAACAGGTACACCTGGTCCGTTCGGGGCCAAAAGCAGGTACATATAAATATCAAGTTTAAAACGCACCCCACGAACCCACCGTTCCTTGCAACGTAAGGTTGTTTTGCATGTTCTTCGTGCTCGCCCGGTGGCTACGTATACGAGTAGCTGCTATTGATAGTACGAGGAACGAACGCCTGCTGCTGTATTCTCCCTTCTCAACTTGCGACACCCCTAGTATTCCGAGTCAACCACAATCCCGAAGGGGAGCCTTCTCTTTCGTATTATTTCGGTGGAGGTGTGCAGGCATATATTTTTGTCGCTCGAGTGGAGTGTGGTGCGAGGTGCGAAGGGAGGAGGGGGTCTCCGCGTACGTCGGCATTTGTATAGGGAGCATAGGGTGGAACTGCGAAGGGCCTCTGGTTGGCTTCATAACGACAAACAAAAGGTGAAAGTCAAGCAGAGTAGACAAAATCAGGTATACCTGGGTTTGAAAGAGGCAAAAACAGGTACAACGACTTTTGGACCAATGGCAGGGCACGTGGAGTGCGTTTTTTACTTGATTTTAAGTATGTACCTGTTTTTGGCCGCAAACGGACAAGGTATACCTGTTTCTGGCCGCTGCCCTATATAAAACCCGCCGCGTTTTGCGTGTGTTCCAGGCAGAACCTGCCCTTCTTTTGCTTTCTCCCTCACCGCAACGAGCTTGGTATTTTGTGCTCGTCCATCTACGTTTGTTTGGCGACTCGTGGCAGGCGACGAGGTTGGTGGTGTTGCTTTTGGGACAAGGGACCGGCATGGCGCAACAGTTTAGTGGTGGATATCGTACCTGTTGCGTCATGCCGGTCCCTTTCTTCAAAAACACCACCAGCTTCGTCGCCCACTACGAGACGCCAAACGTAGATGACGAGTACCAGACCAAAATGCTCGATGCGGCGAGACAGAAAGCAAAAGGAGGGCAGGCTCTTCAATCCACCCAGACAACATTGGATGGGTGCATCACGTGTCACGTGAGTGTTTTTCATTGCGAGTCTTGTTATACGAAGAAGGCTCCGTACTCCGTTCCTACATGTTGCTGCAAAGCTCCAACCACTGTGCACAACTGCTGCCTACTACTGCTGTTAATTTTTACATTTGATCCCTACCTGGTACGCAGAACACGAGTTTAGCGAACGATGAGGGTCCGACGTAATGCCCAGAGTTTCGAGAGCATACTGCCCACGGAGAGAATGACAATAGTGACTGCTGCAGGGCGATACGCTGCTGCACGCATACTTATGTAGTCGTATGTACCCGGTATCTTTGTAAAAAAACTGACACATCTATTGTGTGCTGTGCAGCTCTGCTTAACGTGCGAGCTCTCACACGTTCGACACAAACGAACAACGACAACAACAGCAAGTAACAACTCTTGGGCCAGTACTGATACGTGTGTGTATCTTCGATGATACTGGTCATAAATCATATCCCACCCACATTTTTTGGACTGCTCGCAGCTAGTGGTGTTGTAGTGCTGATCCTTATCCCTATTATATAATACGCTTCGGTAGTGATGATGGTGGTGGCGATGTCGTTTCGGATCTTGAGGACTATGCCGGTTTCGATATGCCCCGCGGGAGACCGGCCCTACCGCGAGCCATCCGACTCCCGATCGGCCCCGCAACACCGCCCCGGCCGCCCCTAGCGTCGGCCCTCGATGACCCCGGCGAGAGAACGGGCCCCGGTCCCGAACTCGGCGAGCGGGGGGAGGGGGAAGGCGGCCTCCGAGGGACACCTCGCTCCGTCCCATAACACGCTTCGGTAGTGATGATGGTGGTGGTGATGGTGATGTCGTTTCGGATCTTCAGGACTATGCCGGTTTCAGTATGCCTCGCGGGAGACCGGCTTTACCGCGGGGCACCCGACCCCGTTCGGCCACGCACCACCGCCCCGGTGGCCCCACGCGTCGGCCCTCGGTGACCTCGGCGAGAGAACGGGCCCCGGTCCCAAACTCGGCGAGCGGGGGAGGGGGAAGCCGGCCTCCCGGGGACACCTCGCTCCGTCCCCTGGAATAGGGTGGATCGGCGGGAGGGGAGGGTTTCACAGCAGATTCGGAGGTCTTTCCCGCACCGGGTCCAAAATTCACGCTGGTTTCACGATAAAAATACTCCATACTAAAATCAAGTAACTTTATTGGCCATACTGAAATCATAGAATTTGTTTTTAAAGAGTCCCCCAGATGTGAAAATATGGATCTCCGGAACTTCGGTCAGAATCGAGATCGGTCCATAACTTCGCGAGTTAGCGGCTTTTACACTAGTTTAAAGATAAAAACCCAGACGTGAAAAAAATGAAAATTGTCATTTGGGGGTGTACCCCCCTGGTTTGACTGCCCTTTGGGGGTAGGGTAAAAATACGCCCGGGGAAAGCGCTCTCGCGGGCCCGAACAGACCTCAAACGCCATTCCGAAGCCCTGGCCAGATGCCCGAAGCCCACGCCAAGCACGCACACAACTTTTGTTTTTTTTCAGGCACGTTCTTGGGCCTAACGGGACGGCGGCACACGAGGGAGCAAACGAAGTCCCCCCTTTAACCACATCTCGGGGGAGGATAACCCCACGTACCTACTAAATTTATCTACTCCCCCCGATTGACCACTTTTTTCACCCCGTTTGACCGAAAACATACCCCCTTTTGATCATCTGCGACAGCCTCAAAAATCACTAAACCAGTACGTATCCACGTCACCGCCCAACAGCCCGAATAGAGCTCCGGGGCGGAACATCCAGAACTTGCGAGTAGTCGGGATCGTTTGCCTCCCAAGAAATATATCTCGGCAAAACTATACAAATCAAATATTTATGGACGATATGAAGATATCGGCTCGTCTGAGAAAACATGACGGGGATGGGGAATCAGAACACATACGTATTACGTGTATGCTCGGCACATGGGTCGTGAGTTGCTGGGTGCTTGGTGCCTGGTGCTCTGTGGGTCATGGATGCTCGGTGTTGGCTTGTTGGACTGGAGGGGTCTTTGGGACACGAGCAACGTCAGGCGCAACGAACGGTCGTTAGTCTTCTTGAGAGGTGCTTTCCTCCTGTCCCCGACGTATTCATCCCCGACAGCAGGCTGGTGTGTTTGAGTACGACAGATCACCAGGATCACACCCAGCAACGAAGCACCAAGCACCAAGCGCCCAGCAACCCACGACCCATACGCCGAGTATACACGTATGCGTTCTGATTCCCCCATCACCTTAGCAACCAAGCACACGGCACCGAGCACCCACCAACTCACGAGCAATACGCCGGCGAGTATACACGTATGTGTTCTGATTCCCCCATCACCGTCATATTTTCTCAGAAGAGCCGACGACATCTTCATATCGTCTATAAATATTTGATTGGTATAGTTGTGCCGAGATTTATTTCGTGGGAGGCGAACGATCCCGACTACTCGCAAGTCCCGGATGTTCCGCCCCGTGGTCCATTCGGGCTGTTGGGCGGTGACGTTAATACGTACTGCTGTAGTTGTTTTTGAGGCTGTCGCAGACGGTCAAAAGGGGGTATGATTTCAGCCAAACGGGGTGAAAAAAGTGGTCAATCGGGGGGGGTGGATACATTTAGTAAGTACGTGGGGTTTTCCCCCCCCAAAATGTGGTCAAAGGGGGGACTTCGTATGCTTCCTCGTGCGCCGCCGTCCCGTTAGGCCCTAGGACGTGCCTGAAAAAAAAACAAACGTTGTGTGCGTGCTTGGCATGGGCTTCGGGCATCTGGCCAGGGCTTCGGAATGGCGTTTAAGGTCTGTCTGGGCCCGCGGGAGCACGTTCCGCGGGCGCATTTTGACTCTACCCCCAAATGGCCGTAAAACGAGGGGGTATACCCCTAAATGACATCGACAAAAAAAAGGAAAAAAAAGGCCACTGCTGTACGCACAAGGGCTGCGCATCCATGCCGGCGTTTTGTTTGTGTCCGCTGTACGTACGTACGACTCGTACGTGCCTCTACTTTCTGGACTGCTGCTGTAGATGGGTTATATAAGGACTACGACTACTGCTGTAGGTACTGGTGCTGCTGTATACTGATTTCACTTTGCTGTTGTTGTAGATCGTGGGTGGGTGGACCGGTTGGTGCGTTCGTGCGTCGATGGGTTGGTGCGTGCGTAGTACGTGGTTGGGTGGGTGGGTCGGTGGTTGGGTGGGTGGATGTGAGTGAGTGGATGTCAGTAATAACGTGAGAGTGGGTGCGTGTATGGGTGTGGGTGGGTGGGTGTCGGTGGGTCGGTTGATACGTGGTTGCCTGCGTGTGTGGATCGTGACCCAGTTCTTATTTTGTATTTTTGTTTATGTCCGCTATTCCGGCCCCGCCCTGGCATGGTTCGGGGTCGTTTGTGGTGGCGCCGGTGGTGATGTCGTTCGGGATCTTCAGGACTATGCCGGTTTCGGTGTAACCCGCGAGAGACTGGCTCTACCGCCCGCCACCCGACCCCGATCGGCGCCGAACCACCGCCGCGGCCGCTCCACACGTCGGTCCTCGGTGATTCCGCCGAGAGGACGGGCCCCGACGCCGAACTTGGCGAGCTGAGGGAGGGGGTAGGCGGCCTCCCGGGGACGGCTCGCTCCGTCCCCTGGTACGGAGCGGATCAGCGGCAGGTGAGGGTTCACAGCGTATTCGGAGCGCTTTGCGGGCCGGAGTCTAACACCCACACTAAGATCAAGTCAAGTATCCACAGTAATTCCAAGATAAAAGTATCCACACTAAAATCAGGTAACTTTTTTGCAATCCTAAAATCAAGATGATATTTTTTAAAGAGTCCACAAAATGTGAAAATGTGGATCTCCGGAACTTCGGTCAGAATGGAAATCGGCCTACAACTTCGCGAGTTAAGGCCCACGTTAAAATATACTTAATAAATTCAGGTTGGAGCAAAATAGATTCAAGTTCGCTTTTCATTCTTCAAAGCCCGCACCACCACCAAGGATTGGGATCTTGGGGTCTATTCAATTTGAATTGGACGGAATAACCAAGAAGGTCCCAGGTCTTTTTTTGGGGTAAAATTCAATTCAAATTTAGGAGTTGGGTTGAGTTGGACCGTCATGTCCACGGTGGGTAAACGCCCCCGGTGCAATCTGGCTCATTGTTTGGTTGCATCGATGACCACAACCGAGGCGACAACACGTGAACCACGACGCGAGGCCACCAGGACAACAGCCGCGCACACGCCTATAGACCATAGCACATCGTACCCCGGCGGTGGCGCCTCAAAAACAATCATGGCGGTCGCAATGCCAACTTTTCAACCAGCTCGATGTGCCAACCCGATAAAAATTGAGTGATCAACGCAAAAACAGCAGGATTCCCTGAAGACTTCAATAGCACCGTCGCCGTCCCCGTCTCTCCCGTGGCGTTTCAGGGATACCTACGCCAACCCAGGAGACTATGAGGGAGATAGCTTCCTAGCCTGGGCGGCCAAAATCAAGAGTATGCTTGCGTCGGCGCGCACGCGCCGACGCATGCCTTCGCTCTCGTTTACTCTCGTCGATTTTTTTCACCTGGGGGGCGTTGCGACGCATGCTGAGTTCTTCGATTTCAGGAATACTTGAACAAGCAATTCACTATTCTCCACAGAACGCAAACCAGTTTTGTTTTTGCGAAATCTCATCCCAATATAATTAATTTTTCCGAATTGAATTTTCTGCTGTCTTCGTTAATACGGGCCCTAAGCGGTTTTTGCAATAATTTCAATCTAAAAAAACTCAGACGTCAAATCGACCGAAAACGAGAAAAAAAGGCTTTAGCCAAAATCAGGTACACCTGGTCACTTTAGTACCAAAATCAGGTAGTACACTAAAACCTAGTACAAAGCACACGCTAGGACACCTCCCATTGGCCAGCCTCACATCGTACGTGATTTTGGCATGAAATGGTCGGGTACACCTGGATTTGTTTACTTTGTTTAGCTTTCAACTGATTTTGGCGAATTTTGAGCCAGTCCAAGCGGGCACAAATAAAAATTCCGAGACCCACACTCCAATTTTTGTATTTCGGGCCTGCTCAGGGGGGAGGGGGAGGTGACCTTCACTAAATCCTATACAAACCACGACTCAACACTAATTCCTATACACAACAAGTGACTTGATCTTAGACTGGGGACTGGGGACGAAACTATTATACTTGACTTTACTGGGCATAGAGTCACTCCATCATTTATTAGAGCGGCAAGTCTTCTTGATCTGTTTTTGAGTTATGAGTTACTTTTTGTATTGCGCACAAAAGCTGCCTTGCCTGATCCATTTGCCTGACGCAACCTGATCCAAGTCTAGCAGCCCATACAAGTATATATATAGAGTAAGGTGATGCAGGTGGCTCGAGCTCAGTGCACCTACGGGCCTCCGCTTTGGAAACTAGAGGAGGAGCTGCCGGCTGCGGTACGTTCGAACCAAAACGCGGCGAGACTGTTTCTTGAAACCGTCGAAAACGCGGCGAGAATGGGCCCGACGCACAACGCACGACGAGCGCCTCCCACCTAGTGTTGGTAAGCAACTAACATGAGCATGCTTAATAATGTAATTTTGGCTTGCTTATTGTAAGCATAAACAAAGCAACCATAACTTCGTGCTTATTTGCATATTAGCTATAATGGAGTTTAACACAGTAATCTAAACGCCATACAGAATAAGTGCATGGGTTTTAGAATGTCCTTAGTAACCTCTATACAAACAAAAAGGGTACCTGGTATGTGTTTTATTGTCGACATATTCGTACGGGTTCTAGTATGGCGATACTGAAATTCCGTATAAGGATATACATGTAGGTTTTAGTATGAACACACTAAACGCCAAACAAACGAAATACCAGGTAAGCAACTAAGAGTTGCCTGATCAAGCAACTTTTTTACCAAATAAGCAATAATCAAAGCAACCCCTTTATTTAGTTGCTTACCAACACTCCCACCTTCCGAACCACCGGGCGCGCACACGCACACAGACACCTACGTTTCGGTTGCGCCCGCCTCCGAAACATCGCGATTAAAGAGGGGAGGATCCCAGCGCAAGAGTCGTTGGCGGCATAGTGAAATGTGGTACATAATCAGGCTGCAACGGCATATATATGACCCAACGATGTATCCATGAAACACACACGAACAACACGCGTACGCCCCAGGCGTATCGTTTCGAGAACGCGTCTTGTTAATCAACGGATCTCAGTACGGCTCGAAATGAGTGTTTAGTACCTATTTCGACGTCAATATGGCTACGAAACGAGTGTTTAATTTGATCAAAAACAAATTGCATTTAGGGCCGGCTGAGGGGGGGGAGGGGTGGGGGTTGGGGGAGGGGTAGTGTGGGTCTCGGTGTTTTGTTTTTGTTCCCCCTTGGCCAGTGAGACGCCAGACATACACTGTCTCATATATGCCCGACACGAAGACATCACCACACTACGTACATACGACGCGCCACAACGACTACAGAACGTATCATACGCGCGCATACACCACAATGGACCTGTTATAACATGCCAGGTATTACGTACTGCTGCTTGCTGACACGGTAAAGAAAGCGAGCAGTTCAGTCTCTCCAATTACCTCGATGTTTTGTTCGTATGCTATCAATGTGGCTACGACTATATCGTGTCCTTCGGGTAAAAACGAATTAATGACTTGAATTAGTATGAATTCATTAAAAAAAATGGCGTTGTATCGTAGGCTTTGGAGGATGTACGAAACGGGGGCCGGGTGTCGCAGGAAATATAATGAATAGTTCTTGCAGGAAAATGTTGTGTCGATTTGAAGGGGTTGCGGAAAGTTTGGTCCAGTATGTTATACTGCTTGCCCCGGCGGCAGAGTTGCGGCAATGTAAAAAACTAATATGGTGGTATGAATACAGCGAAAATATTCAAGTGATAGAGAGTCACACGACTGGCATTGCGTCGTGTGCCTCCGGAATACTACAAATAGGCACTTTCCTGAAGAACGTAGACTAGTTTACACAATGGACAAAACAGCCTAGCGCTCTATTACGTGATAGTAGTACACGGGTGTCTAGGTGAACAGAATGGACACGATATTAATAGCAGGTATTAGCGTTGCGAGGTAACACGGAGAGTATTTGTCAACAATTATGTACTATCATTGTGGGTTAATATATTGATGCACTCGTTACTTGTGCTGTGTTGCGTCATGGGTGTCATGTTATGATTTGCTCCCGCAGGGTCGGGGTCGACAGCAGTAAATATGGTTCAGTTGTGAGATGGCATTATTATTCATGATGTCTTACGCAGAGCCTTTGTCGGGCATTATTCGGTGCATTAGTTGGCGTTCCGAGAGGCCTGGCATGATTGCTCACCGCGTATTATAGATCATGCCCATACATATTTTACTGCGAAGGGGACATGGCTATTACGGGGGACCATAGTTAACAGGACCAAATATAGCTAGTGAAAATAATTAAATGTGTTGGTTTTTGTGTGTACCGTAGGTCCTATTTACTATGGTCCCCCGTAATAGTGCAATTTGTTTCCTGTTTTCGACAACAAGAATAAACAAACAAACGGTGTTCTACGTAGGGAAGATGCAAGAAAAAATTCTACCTGCTGTTTCGGCAACGGTGGATGTGCCGCCATATCCATACATACATACATGCTGTCGTGCGTTGTAAGTTCAGCCTGGTGTTATTGTTTCTAGTGGCTGGCCCCCAGTGTAGTGTGGTGTGCTAATAACGACTACAGCAGGTGATTCGCTGAGTTATTTGGGCATTGCTTTTATTTGCCGTATTTTGCTGCGACTTGGATTTTGTGTAATTTACAAGACCTCCGCTGCGTGGGTGGCTAACGCCGCCCGCTACGCTCGCGGAAGGAAGAATGGAACCAAATGTGAAAAGCGTAAATCAGGAACATATATTATTTTAGCTGCAACTGGCGACTTGATAATGCCAAGAGCTCATATATATGTATGACGGCCAGTACAGAACATAAACGATAATGGGAATGTCTACAGTGTATTTCAACACGAAAAAGGATCGCGAAGAAAGCAAAGCTCCACTCCGCCCGCTACGCTCGCGACCATTCCGCCCGCTACGCTCGCGAAATGAAAGGAGTAAAAGAGGTCCACGATGTGGTGCAAGGACCGACGAAAAAATGCCAAGAGAGATTCATGGTTCAATGCAGCGAAATATTTTTTACTGCTGTACGCAACTAACTGAACGTTATAGCACCCGCCTACATTGTAGCATCTGTGTCGTAAAACGTACTCACTCATGCACGAGATGAATGTGTCACATTATGGAAGAAACGACACTACTACTGCTGTAAGATTTATAGTAGAAGAGAAGGCACATCACGGTGCAGCACTGTTTGCACGGCAATAGGCCACGGAACCGCACGGCACCCAACAGCGCAGCGCTGCAACACCTACTGCTGTACATACGTACAACCGAACGTATAGTAATTGGCTACTACTCACTGCTGTGTTGTACTGCAGTATACACAAAATGAACGTTAAACAAACGTACAGCAGTATTTTTGTGGAAGCATGAAGAAATCACGCGAAAAAACTTCGAACGTCTGATGTTCTATCAGCCTCGTAAGCTCCCTGCCCCCTCGCGACCACCTCTCGATGGACACGCGAAGCCTACCCACGAAAACGGCGACCGCGCTCCTGCCGACCCTCCCTCCACTGGGCAGCGCCCGCCGATACCCGCGATAGCGCCGCGCCCCTCCCCGTTGACGTGTTCACGCACGAGCACGAAAAATATGAAAAAAAGCTGGAGGCAAAGCAAGTAATCGCGAATATGCGAAGAAAAAAGAAATCAAAGAAAGAACTTCGGGAAGCAAGTAACTTCTGCTTCGGCAATTGGAGGCTGAGAGTGGCTGTGAGGTACCAAGATATGCCGAAGAAAGCTTCCGAACCAAAGAAGAGCATCGTGAGGAATTCTATGATGTGGCTGGTGACTGGAGACCACTACAACAATATGCAGCAACTTACGGCAATATGGTCGCCACTACAACAATATGTGGCTGGTGACTGGAGACCACTACAACAATATGCGTCAGCGAAATTTGTATTCGTGAGAGCCACGTACAAATATAGTAGAAAAGAGACGGTCACACCGCCCGAACTGTCGAATTCAGTATTGACCAACCGGCGATTTGGGCACTGTATGTGGTAGTAGTAGAATTGTTGAGTTACTCGCACTTAGACCTATGCCAATGAGAAAGCAAAGTTGGAACTCAATCTTTGAAATATCTGCCTGGAATTTTCAGGCTGAAGATCCGCTCGTACCGCCGCTGTGGGAAAAAAGGGAAAAAAATGTTTGATTTTTTTTTTCTGATTTTTTTCAAACGGCTGCAGGCGGCGCAATTTGCTCTTTCTTGTTGCAAATCGTCAACACCCTGACAAAAATCAGCTCGTGCGACGATAGACCTTCGATCGCGACATAGACTCAGCCCACGGCCAACCCGCTTCGTTTCGGGCAAGGACAACGAGTGTAGATGACGGCCTCGAAGGTATAAGGTTGATCCATGGTCTAGGGGGCGAGAGCTTGCCGGCGGCATCCATCGCTCTTCTCCCAAACCCGACAAAACCCCATTTTTTTGCCATTTGAGGCGGATGGAGAATGTTTGTCATCTGTTTTATGCACACCAGCGGCCAATTGTCTGTTTATCATACGCCTGGCCAGCGCCCGCCACATATCACCGGCCATCGTGTGAACACAGTGCCCATAGGGCGGGTCAGGGCCCGTAACGAGCGCAACGCGTTCAGAACTTATGACGCAGTCCAAGGGCGGACAAAAACAAGTTCCCGAGACCCACACTCCAATTTTTGTATTTCGGGCCTGCTGAGGGGGGGGGGGGTGACCTTCAATAAATCCTATATATACCACCACTCAACACTAATTCCTATACACAACAAGTGACTTGATCTTAGACTGGGGACTGGGGACGACACTATTGTACATGACTTGACTGGGCATAGAGTCACTCCATCATTTAGAGCGACAAGTCTTTTTGATCTGTTTTTGAGTTATGAGTACTCTGTGTATTGTGAACAAAAGCTGCCTTGCCTGATCCATTTGCCTGATGCAACCTGATCCAAATCTAGCAGCCCATACAAGTCCATATATAACGTAATGTGGTGCAGGTGACTTGAGCTCAGTGCACCTACGAGCCTCTGCCTGGGAAACTTGAGGAGCTTCCGGCTGCGGTACGTTCGAACCAAAACGCGGCGAGACTGTTTCTTGAAACCATCGAAAACGCGGCGAGAATGGGCGCGACGCACAATGCACGACGAGCGCCTCCCACCTAGTGTTGGTGCGCAGCTAAAATGAGCAAGCTTAATCAAGTATTTTTGACCTGCTTATTATAAGCATAATCAAAGCAACCATAGTATCGTGCTTATTTGCTTTTTTGAGCTATATGGATTTTAACATAGTATAATAAACGCAATACAGAATGATTGTATGGGTTTTAGAATGCCCTTAGTAAACTCTATACAAACAAAACGAGTATGTGTTTTAGTGTCGACATATTCGTAAGGGTTCTAGTATGGCGATACTGAAATTCCGCACAATTATATATATGTAGGTTATAGTATGAACACACTAAACGCCATACAAATAAATAAGCTACTAAAAGTTGCTTAACCAAGCAAATTCTTCACCAAGTAAGCAATAATCAAAGCAACCCCTTTATTTAGTTGCTTACCAACACTACTCCCACCATTCGAACAACCGGGCGCACACACGTACACAGACACCTCCGTCTCGGTTGTCCCCCGAAACATCCCGATTCAAGAGGGGAGGATCCCGGCGCAAGAGTTGTTGGCGGCATAGTGAAATGTGGTACATATTCAGGCTGCAACGGCGCATATATGACCCAACGATTTATCCATGAAACACACACAAACAACACGCGTACGGCCCAGGCGTATAGTTTCGAGAACGCGTCTTGTTAATCAACTGATCTGAATACGGCTTCGAAATATGTGTTCAGTACCCATTTCGACGTCGATATGGCTTCGAAACGAGTGTTTAATTTGAGCAAAAAATATTTGCATTTAGGGCCGGCTGAGGGGGGGGGGGGGGTATGGGTCTCGGGAATTGTTTTTTGTGCGCCCTTGCGCAGTCGTTGGTTTTGTCGATCCATGTTTGTCGAGGACTCGGAATCTCGCCGCTTCGAACTAACATGCCTTTTTTGGGCTTTTCCAAAAGTTGGGAATATTCCGTTTTAAGAATGGGTCTCATAGCAAGCTTGTCATGGAAAAATCTGTAGGGGATCTTAAGAATTAAAACTTTTTAGGGTAACTCTGCTTCCCCATTGGCATAGACTTATTTACTAATACCTGGCTCAGGGATCCCTCATCCCTGCACTCTCAGGGCTCCCACTTCGAACACCGCCTCCGTTTATTACTTGCTCCTCTGTTTGTTCCCTATACACTTTTTTAGATGTCGAGAGGCTTCTCCCTCTTTCAGTTTTGGGTTCGTGTGTGTGCCCAGACAGCACGGCAGCGCGGGCGAGCCCGACGCCATCGCGGGTATGGGAGGGCACCGGCCAGGAGAGCGGGGGTCACAAGGAGCGTGGTCGTCTTTTTCGTGGCTAGGCGTGGCGTGTCCACCGAGACACCAGGGAAGCATGAAGGGCCTTTGTCTGCGTTGCTGCTTGCTGTATCAATCCAGTATGTCAGAGTTAAAAGGGTCGTTTATTGTGTAAAAGAACATTCAAGCGATGCTTTTTTTTCGGAACAGTTTTTTTTTCAGAGAGAGGACCAGGCGATTTGAACACCTCATGATAGAGCGGGCGAACGAAGGCCACGGTGAGCACCGGGCTTCATGCGATGCGGGCCACGGGGCTCACTGGGGCAGAGAGGCAGTAGAGCTCGACCCGGACCGAATCGGTGGCGACGTGATCGCGGAGGGACGGGGAGCATCAAGGCTGACAAAACGCGAAAGACGTCAAAACTTTTTTTTCGTTTTTTGCAGCGCAATGGGCCGTATGGATTCTTTTTCTTTTTTTCGAGTACGAGTACGTACGAGTACCCGTACGTATGTACCTACGTACAAATGTGTACGTCTTTCTTCTCTCAGTTTTGTTGATTTCCTGTTTTTCGTACTTCACAACTTGACGACCGAGCTCTGCTGTGCTTTCTCTTTCATACAAACAAAGTACGAGATAATATATACCATCGTTCGTTGTTGTTGTACTACCACACATACTCACGAAGGCACAAATCGCACCCATCACAGCAGGCAGCGCAGCGCCGTGCTATGAGCCGTGTTGCTTTGCTTTTTCTTTCGATCATAGAGCCTCTTTGTTGTCCTTGAGCATGGAGCTAATTTGCATCCCGAGCATGTTTTGCATTCATGTCAAGTCCGCCGTTTTTTCCCTGTGCACCATGAACCTCTTGACATTTTCAAGTCGATGCTTTTGCTTGCACTATACATCATGGGCCTCTTCTGCTCCTTTCCTTGCGCGAGCGTAACGGGCGGCGTCAGCCGCCCGCGGAGCGGAACCCTTGTAGGTCTTACTTACTTGCGGTTGAGCATGTTAATGTACGCATTTTTCTGTAATTTGTAACACCTGGTATCGCGTTTTCGCTCGGCTGGACACTACAATACAGTGGAGATCACCACTACGACTATGTGAGGCAGAGCAAGTGTGCGATTCACAAAGGTGACATTTACGCAAGGGAAGACACGGTGACTGTCGTTTGCTGTCGATCGGGATCTAGCGGTATTGCTCGCTTCTTGTGATTGGCCCGATTGAGGATACGATATCTCCCTTGCAATGATTGGTCATATATGGATAGTTACTTGCTAGACGATTGTGGAAGGCAGCCCCCACCCCCCTCTCCCCCCATCTGTAACTCTGTTTTGACTTCATCCACCACAACAAGCCTGACGTCTTCATTCACATCTCCCAGCCAAATATCGCCCACCACCGACTGCCTGCACCTGAAGCGAATGGTACGTCAAGGCGTCGTCGCCTTCAACGTCTTGCAGGGGACCGGCATCGTTGCCATCGAAAACGGCTACGGAATCCGTGAAGCGGCCAAGGCACACGGCTCGAAGTGTCAGCCGAGTGGAGTGGGGGAAGTATTTAAGCCGAAGTCGTGGGTGATTCCTACCACAAACGAAGAGCACGTTGGCGGAAAATTCCAGAACGTACGTAGACGTGCAGCCAGCGACGTCGGTCGACGTCTCAATTAATAAATACTTCCTGCCCCTTTTGCAGAATTAATGAATTAAATGCACCTCCATATATTCTTCTCCCTCTTTCGCTAAATAAATTATTTATACCCCCCTATTTCTTCTCCCTCTTTCGCTAAATTAACTAATTATACCTCCCCATACCACCAACAACCGTATGTATAGGCTAGCCACAGCGGATATGTATACAACTCGTGTCCGCGGTGGCTAGCCTATACATACGTACCTGGTACAAGAGTACGGAAATGCACGTCGTAGGATTGAGTGTGCTCACGAAATCAATGAAAGCATGCGACAGATACTCACACCCGTACTGAAAATAACATACTTCCAAGTACAATATTTATCAAGAGTTTGGAGGACACACACATTCAATATAATTCTGCTGTTCAGGCGCAAATTCAAACGCATGTTTGATTCAAGCCTATACATACGTACGTACCTGGTACAAGAAAAAGGAAATGCACGTCGTAGGAGAGAGTGTGATCACGAAATCAATGAAAACATGCGATAGATATTAATACCCGTACTGAAAATAAAATACTTCCAAGTACAACATTTATCAAGAGTTTGGAGGACACACACATTCGCTATCATGCTGCTGTTCAGGCGCAAATTCAAAAGTATGTTTGATTATTCTTCACAGCCAAAACATCCTGAAAAACACCGTTTGTGGCGTGCATTTTTTACTTGGTTTTAGTATATACCTGATTTTGGCTCAAATGGATCAGGTATACCTGATTTTGGCAGTTGCCCAAAACAAAAAGCCCACTGCTGTACCAGGGGCGCCCGAAAATATTTTTTCCGACACCTAAGGGTCGTTTTTAACGACGCATATTTAGCAAAACAATTGCCAAATTTCCATTTTTTGGCAATTTTTATCTGCCAAAATAGCAAAAAACTTGCAAAGTTTTTTTCGGATATTTCTGTATCTGTTCGTTGGCAAGTTTTTGGAATGTCAAATTTGCTATTTCACTTGCCATTTGCGACCAATCACGCCTACGCGAGACCATACGAAAACCACACGCCGTCGCGCTAGACGCACGAGCTGCAGCAACACAGGAAGATATCGAGGGTTAGACGGTGGTGCTGACAGCAGATGATGGTGGCTGACGGCACTGCTGGAGGGGTTTCTGGCGCGGGTGACGAACCGCATGTAGACGTGGCACTGGTGCCGTCTGGGGCTGATGCTCAAGTCAACCCCAATCAAACAGTCGCCCCAGCTTTCCCAAGACGAAGACCACGTGACTATGACCGCCCTGGAGGGCTGTCCACCTCTGGGACCTACGATATACGTTTGGATCCGTCTCTAGGCCACCCATTCCTCGACGAGGGTGTCGTCTCGCTGTCCGATCCTTGCTGTACGGGGTTTGATAACAAAAGTGAAGACGTAACGTGGCTCAAATAGCCAAATATCAAGTTTCTTGCCATTTCGTCGTGTTTGCCGATAGAAAATATTTTCCAAGACTTGCCAATTTGTTGTTGCCAAAATAGCATTTTTTTTTGCTATTTACTCGTGTCGTTAAAAACGGCCCTATCTAAAATGGTCAGAATGAAAGAACAACCGAACCACTGTGAAAGCTGCACGATTTAGAACAAAGCAAGTTTTTTTTCTGATAGTTTCCAAAAACCAATAACTTGGTTATAAATACTCCCCCCCCCTTGAGCCTCGGGGGGGGGGGGGGGTATTTAAAACCAAGTAATTCGTTTTTGGAAAAATTCAGAAAAAAACTTGTTTTGTGCTAAATCGTCCAGCGATCACAGTGATCCGATTGTTTTTCGATTCTGACCATTTTAGATCGTTAGGTGTCAAAAAATTACTTCTGCGGGCCCCCCTGGCTGTACGTAGAAGGGCTGCGCATGCATGTCGGCGTTTTGTTTGTGTTCGCTGTACGTACGTACGTGTACGTGCTGCTGCTTTCTGGACTGCTGTTGTTGTCGGTATTGCTGCTGTAGATGGGTTATATAAGGACTACTACTATTATTATTGCTGTACGTACTGGTGCTGCCGTCACACGTGGACACTCGGCTATACCCTGCGGACACCCTGCCATGGTCAGACACCCTGTGGAGACCCTGTTGTCACCCTGCATAGGGTGCTGAACCCTGCCAGGGTCGTACAATGAGACCCTGCCAGGGACAGCACCCTGCACAGGGTCCTGTCACGCGACCCTACCCGGGTTCCGACCTTGTGCAGGGTAGTAATCACAGACCCTGCACAGAGACCCCACCTTGACAGGGTTGTGTGTTTGGGACCCTGCAGGAGGCATATTTAAAACTGACCCTGTAAGGGTCGAAGGGTATCTCGTTGGCAGGGTGCATACCCTGTACAGGGAGAATACTACCGACCCTGTGCAGGTTAACACTTTGGCAAGGTGTACTATGTGGAGACCTCGCACATTGTGGGGACAAATTGACCCTGTCAGGGTAATATTACTACACCGTGTCAGGGAATATACCCTGTCCAGGGAGAATACAACCGACCCTGTGCAGGTTAACACCTTGGCATGGTGTACTATGTGGAGACCTCGCACGTTGCGGGGAAAAATTGACCCTGTCAGGGTAATATTACTAAAACTTGTCAGGGTACCTGTACAGGGAGAATACAACCGACCCTGTGCAGGTTAACAAATTGGCAAGGTGTATTACGTGGAGACGTCACACGTTGCTGGAAAATTGGACCCTGTCAGGGTAATAGATAGGGCTGTACATGATACTATGCAGATGAGGAGGATAATATATGACCAAACTTTATCGTGGCCGTTCCACGTGTCGAGGCGCATTTTACAAGACATGCTCTCGAGTGCTATGGGCTATGACCGTCTGTTGGTAGAGTCTGTGGCGTTTCCCGTGCCCCCCACCTTGTCCAGAGATGCATTGACAAGTGTCCAAAACAAAACTCATTTGAAATTTGTCGTTTGAGCCCGCCTGAAGAAAACTGCTGTAAAATGTCGAGATGCCAGATCCGTAAACTAGAAGCGTTGGAGCCGTGTGTTCTCAATATTCGTTACCGCGAGAGCGATGGCGAACGCGGGATCTGTGTTCTTGTTGGTGGAACCTCCGATCACACGATGGGATAGTCAGCCGCGAGGGTGTGGGTGAGGCGGGGGACTGAAGCCTGGTCACCACAAATGAGTCGCTCAAATGGAAACGGGCGGGTTGTGGGTGTTGTGTGCGTTTGCTCCCAACGCACGGGTATTCCAACGGAACATAGGGTCTCTGCGGTGTCGCTCTGCGTCCGCAACGCTGCAAGATCGGACCTGCAAGGGAACGATGGACGGCCTGGACGGGCGCTTGCGTCAGCTCTACCATGGTGAGGGTGTTCGAATTTGCCTCGCCGTTAAGCAGTGTATCCCATTCTATTGGAACGTTTTTCAAAAGTGTGCAGTCTTTCAGCTTCACATTTGGTCGTCGTTTGGACCTCCTCGCTCTCTCAATTATGAATCCTCGGCCCGCGATCCGCAGACCAAAAGATGGTCAGGTTCGGCTACGAACTAAGATAGGGGTATGTTTCCAATCCGAAGCAGGCACCCATGCGGAGCCCTTGTATAATATCAGATAGTACAAGGGGGGCTTAACCGCGGCGGGCTGACGCCCGCCTCGGCTTCGCGCAATTCCCGTAACGGCGAAGAATAGAGGTAGGAATACTAAAAAATAAGCGTAATTAGTGCAGACAAAAGCGAATTTACTGCCAAGGGGTGTACAGTAACACAGGACATCTATTCGTAATGAAAAACAATAAATATAACCCAGGCGGGGTTTCTGTTTTTTTTTCCAGAGAGTGCGTCCTACACTAACTTCATACGTAGAACGGTTCCTGAATTTCTTATTTCCTTGGAAATATTAGGCTGGGTTCTTATAACTGTCCTGTACTGACGTATTTCAACAACACACTTTCATTCGTACCGTACGAGTATGTATGTATTATTCATTAATAATAAAAACATATAGATGGTAAGTGATACTGTATCGAAGAATACCTGGGGTGGCAGGTGTGTACAACGACGAACAGCAGCAGCAGCAAACAACAATCAACAGAAGGCCATTTTAATTTACACATTCATACACGCATATACAGAGAGCCACATGCACATGCCTGGTACTATGAAATTGCAGCTGCTGCTCGGAGAGAGCTCGACAGCTTTTCTTAGACGTAGATTTTTGCCCTTTTCGCGATAACTGGCGATGAAGTCCACCCGGCGGCACGCAACTCCCTCATCGTGCTCGCCGACCCCTGCTCTGCCTACTCTGCCAAGGGTGGTCTCGGCCGTGCCCAACTCATGTCTCGCGGGGCTGCCATTTTCCCAGGATTCCATTACCTTTTTGTCACGTGCACATACCATACCAACCAGTACATGCTTTTTTGTTCTACACGCAAACCGCAATATTCAAGATTTTGTTTCTTTTATGTAGACGACCAAACCGGAATTTTATCGTACCGGCTCCTTTTACTGCGGATATACACGTACGTATTATATGTAAGAGTACCAGTACCGCTGCAAGCAGTAACAGAGTATCATATACCAGGTAATTTTTAATATGCGATGATTTCTGTACAGTATTCATACGTGCGTGGTATTCAGCAGTATGACAGTGGTCGGTGTGTGCCTGGATATAGTACCGGCCAGGGCCTCGCGTACGCTCGCGGGCGTGGACATGCGGGCGGTGGGCGCTGCAGCAACGTTTATCAAGAATATGGAGAGCGCACATACAAAACACACACGCTCTTTGTTTTTACACGCAGCTACTGCTGTACATGCATAATCAAAGATTCCCTCATCGTGCTCGCCGACCTCTGCTCTGCCTACTCTGCAAAGGGCGGTCTCGGCCGTGCTCAACTCATGTCTCACGGGGCTGCGATTTTTCCAGGATTCCATGCCCTTTTAGTCACGTGCACATGCCATACCAACCAGTACATGAATTTTTGTTCTACACGTAAACCGCACTATGCAAGATTCCGTTTTTTTTATGTAGACGACCAACCCGGAATCTTATCGTACCGG
The DNA here is from genome assembly GCA_008828725.1 of Saccharina japonica. Taxonomy (NCBI): domain Eukaryota; class Phaeophyceae; order Laminariales; family Laminariaceae; genus Saccharina; species Saccharina japonica. The sequence goes on from MEHQ01001507.1 coordinate 126,952, forward strand.
CTCCTTTTACTGCTGATATACACGTACTATGTACTATATGTACGAGTACCAGTACCGCTGCAAGCAGTAACAGAGTATCATATACCAGGTAATTTTAATATGCGATGATATCTGTACATACAGTATTCATCCGTGCGTGGTATTCAGCAGTATGACAGTGGTCGGTGTGTGCCTGGATATAGTACCGGGCAGGGCCTCGCGTGCGCTCGCGGGCGTGGACATGCAGGCGGTGGGCGCTGCAGCAACGTTTACCAAGAATATGGTGATGGAGAGCGCCCATACAAAACACACACGCTCTGATTTTTTACACGCAGCTACTACTGATGCATATACCCGTACGTACGTACGTACGTACGTAAGTATCATAACACCTCAGTACCATAGGGTGATATTTGCAAGAAATAGGAAATTCGGAAGCCGTTATATTGAAGCTAGCATAAAACCGATGAGGATTTTCATTCCCATTGTATAAAACGCATCCTCTCCTAACGTGTAAACAAGAAACCTAGCCTCCGTGTGTGAGTGTTTTTCATTATTAGGTGCCGTTACGGGCATTGTGCGTAGGCGTAGGCGGGCGTCTGCCCGCCGCGGCGAAGCCCCCCTTGTAAACATATCTATTCTTTCACGATTAGAGGTCCGTAGTTACTCGATGGATTTTCGCTATAACAGACCAACTGATACACAGCTCTTTGTCCGTACAGACTAACTGGTACACAGCTCTTTGCAAACAGACCTTTTGTTTCGCAACTAGCCCTTCAAACAGGCCAACTGAGCTCTTCGCAAACAGCCCAACTGACGTAACAGCCAAACTGACGTATTGCACTGACGTATTATGCAAACATCCCAACTGACATCTACCCGCGAGCACACGCGACGTAAGGCATACGCCAGGTGAGGACTTTTCCAGAAGCGTCCAAAAATGCATAAACGAAAAAGGAACACGAGTAGTAACCCACAGCAGAGCAGCAGCAGCGGCAGCAGCAGTATTACTGTAGTAGATACAGTAGTAGCAGCGGCATAGTTGGGCGTATGTATGTGTGTACTCCTGTGCTTCTGCTGCTGTGCTGCTGCTATTTCGTACTGCTGTTTTGTATGTTGCTATTGCTGCTGCTGCTGCTGCTGCTGTTCCTTCTCCTTCGGGATGTAGAAAGTAAAATAGGCGGGAAAACATACCAGGTATTGTTTTTTAATAAAATTGTTTTGAAAATACGTTCAACAATTAGTTTTCGCGCGAGGCAATTTGCCTTCTCGTTCAACTTCACAGCGGTACCTTTTCACTTTTTTCACTTTTTTATAAATACGTCAGCTGTGAGTTCAACCGATTGAATAGTAGATACTCAACTTTGCGAGCTGCGGAGAATGTTTGTTCTACGATGTATGTGTTATTTATAGTGTTGGTGTGGGCTTCGTGATGTACTATTAATATGTATGAACCATGGTAGTTACTATTAGACCTATTTGAAACTCGAGCTTATACTTTATGTCTTTCAAAAGGGAAGAGTGAGGCCATTGAATATTTGGCACTATAGAGCCACATTTCCCGCAACGTCTAAAACTAAGCATAGTGGTTTCTTTCGGACAGAAAAATCGAGAAAATGATAAACAACTTGGAATTAGACTCGGAAATATCTGCAGGATATGCAACAGGAAGATAATGTATTTCAGGGAGCGGCCAGAAATTCACACAGAAACTCGAGAACGGAGATGCGTTTTCAAGCGGCTAAAAACACGAGTGCCTCGCCTTGGCCTCGCTCACGTCTTCGACGTCTGACTCAGCTTGGAGTACGCAATAACGCAGAACAACAGCAACACAGCAGGCCTTGTCCTCGAGCCACCGGATTACTACTGTAGTCAATGCTTGGAAAATATTCGTGCGGGAGGCATAGTGATGTGGTGCGCCGTACGTACGTAGCTTCGTATGACAGAGGGAACCACGTTGTCATGAACGTTAGTTCAGAGCGGGCTGCAGACTAAAAACAACAGCACTACTCGCGCGACGAGTGTATCAGCCGCAGTGTGCGTGCATCGGCGGCCATCGTGTGAGTGCTTGCCTCCCGCCAGTTGACTTTTTTGTTGGGCTAGGCGTTGGTGTGATGGTCTGTGTACCGTGCTGTGTGGTGTTTGTTGTTGCTGTGTTCTGCGGGCTGCGGGTGTGTGTTCTATATAGCCGGGGAAACGTGCAGGTCGACCAAGGTCGACCGTTTGTTTTCCCGGTTCGTACGTATGATCTGTAGAGACGTATCGGTTGAGTCAATGCGGGATACCTCTCACGGGCGCCGACATTGCTGGTGTCGTAGGGTGTGACGGCTGCGAGTTCATGCTTCACCGAGAAGCGTGTTGTACTTGGGTTGGGGCTCGGGTTATATGGTGGAGCTGTGCGCTACTGTACGGCTGCAGAGCTTGCTGCTGCTGCTTGCTGCAGAGCTGGTTGGTGTTGTGATGCTGTGCGATCTTGCTTTGCACTCGCACGGTCACAACCCACAACATCAACATTGTAGGTAAACTCCTGAGAAACTTACCATCAAGTAAATCTTACGCACTTGGTAAAAAAAGTGACCAAGTACATAATTTGAGAAGAGCCACATATCACGCTGGTCGTTATGTCAAAAATAAGCCCCTATTTTGGTACCGTCTAAAACTCGATATGTCCTTTTTTCGGGAAGAACCATATATAAGGCCCTATTTTGAATTTCAAATAGCTCTATACTCGATTTTTATAATAAGCCGTTGTCGAACAGCCAAATAATTTGCGAGGCAATCGTCATGATGAGGAGTTTTCAGTTGAAGTACGTACGAATACAACAATGATGTAATAAACAAACAATATTACTATCTACTCTTCCAATATGAAGGATATCTAACTACTACTACTGCTACCACTACCACTACCACCACCACTACCCCTACCACTACCACTACCACTGCCACTGCTGCTGCTGCTGCTGCTGCTGCTGCTGCTGCTGCTGCTACTACTACTACTACTACTGCCTGTACTACTGCTGTGCGTACTGTTCTGCTGTGTATTCACACTACTGTTGTTGTAGTGGGCTGTTGTAGGGGGTGGATGGATCGATTGGTGAGTGTGTCGATCGGTTGGTGCGTACGTGGGTCGGTGGGTCGATGTGGGTGGGTCGGTTCGTACATGGATGACTGCGTTCGTACCTGTTCGTCGTGGCTGGCCCCGTTTTTTTGTTTTGTATTGTGTTTTTCTGCTACAAGGGCTCCGCGTGGATGCCGGCATATTATAGTGTGTCAATTTACCTGATCAATGGATCACGTTATAGCGTGTGGATCGTGGCCCAGTTATTATTTTATGTTTTTGTTTTTGTACGCTATACCGACCCTGCCCTGGCATAGTTCGGGGTACCACTACTTATATGTATAAAACAGCAGTGTGTGTTGTCTTCACAGGAAATCTGTTATTTCTACCCTGTAATGCGTTTCACAACCTAACTACAGCAGTACATGTAATGGTATGGCCAGTCATATCACATGCACCCATTGTCCTGATCCCTAATCTTAGAGCGATACAAATTATTATGTGGTCACAGACTGTGAGACAGAGAAAAACCAAACAAATTAGAGTGTTTGCGCAAAAGTCTTTTCAGAATGTATTTTTCTTGAGTCTAAAAAAAGTGAATTTCCTTTCCCTCACGATTTGTTAGTGTTTGCGCAAAAGCAAATAAAAAAAAGAGTTTGCAAACCCTTCGTGCCGTATGAAACAGGGAAGCGGGTGAGCACGGGGAGACAAAAACGAAGAAACAAAAAGGAATTTGTATACCAGCAGTACGAACGTATGTACGACTCGTGGTACCAGGGGCATCCTATAACAAAAAAAACAACGAATACAAGCAGGGTATATATCAACAGCAACAGCAACCCAGCATCGGCGGCAGCCGCTGTATACCCAGACAGCAAGAAGAAGCAGCAGCACAGTTAGCAGCAGCTACTCGAACTCTCCTAGGGGTGGCTAGGTGCCGCAGCAGTAGCAGCAGCAGCAGCAGCAGCAACTCAGCAGCAGTAGTAGCTCAGCAGCAAGCAGCTTCCGTTTTTGCAACTTTCAATCATGGGATCAGCTTTTTTTCTTGTTTTTGTGCTGCTGCTGAGCTTGGAGCGTACGGGTGCCAACGCTACGCTTCAAGGACGCCCGATTCCCTCGCACAGCGGCGCAGTCACCTCCGCGCCCGCCCCCGCCGCGCCGCCGCCGCTGCTGCTGCTGCTGCTGCTGCTGCTGCTGCTGCTGCTGCTGCTGCTGCTGCTGCTGCTGCTGCTGTTGCTGCGGCTGCTGCTGTAGTTGTAGCTGCAGCTGCTGTGCTGCCACCACCACGGTCGTGTTGCGGAAATGGTACACAAAGCTGTTCATGCTGTATCATAGGGACGTAAAGGCGGCACGTGTACGAGTACGAGATTTATGATCGAGGCACCTTCCACGACGACACCAAGTGGGCGGGTGCCGCAGCAGCGGCCCGCCGTGACAGCCCAACGCCAGTCGTCCGTGCCATACTTCAGCCTACACCTTTTGAGCCTCGGTGTGCCGCGGTTAGTTGCCGTGTTTTGAGTAGCAGCGCTTTTGTCGGGTGTGCAGGGTACGGCTCTCGGTGGTGTGCCCACGAGGCCCAGTGCTTCGGGTGAAAGCTCGGTACGTTGTACGCCCATGAACAGAGAGCAAAAAAAATACCGCAAATTCCGGCCAAATCCTTACTTCTGAAAAGTATTTTCTTGTCGTTTTTTCAGAAAAATACCGCTAATTTTTACCGCGGGGGAATTTTTGGAAATGCATTTTTCTAAAAAGTATTTTGCGCAAACACTCTATTAAACGTAAATGAATGCGTAAAGCAAGTGAAAATTCAACTTACCGGGTACGAGAACACATCGACACGAGCCAAACCAAAGAGAAAAAACAATAAAACGAATTATGAAATGCACGGAGTCAGAAGCACCCCTAGAAGAAAAGCATGCGTGCCCAAGAGAACAGATAACTGCTGCACGGGCGAAGCAACACGAAGGAGAGGAAGACACCGGCATAGAGGTACGTACTATTAATAATGATGTAGGAGGTACTGTACGTAAATGTTCGACCAGCAGGTGGCAGCATGGTAAAACATAAAACGAGAGTTCGTATATACCTACGTGCACAATGTTTATTGTTATTAGTTTCCTTCTTCGTCCACACAATAAACGCTTTGTCCGCACTCCTCGGCTTTAGATGATGATGAAGCAGTACAGTTTGTTGCTTTTGTCTTTTTCGCTGCTGTGCATTATGTTGACGCTCTGCTGCTGGCGAGGTAACCCGTTTTTCTTGCGTCGCCTTTACTATATTAAGACCACTCCGTAGGAAGGCCTTGTACGTACCATTAACAGTAGTACCCCGAACCATGCCAGGGAGGGGTCGGTATAATAGCCGACAAAAACAAAAATACCAAATAATAACTGGGCCACGATCAACACCCTATGATATAACGCAAAATGCACTGATCAGGCAAGTTGACACACGCAGTCAACCACGTACCAACCGACCCACCGACACCCGCCCACCCACACCCACTCACCCACTCACGTACTCACCCACACCCACTCACTCACACCCACCCACCCAACCACCGACCCACCAACCGAACCACGTACGTACGTACGCGTACGCACCAACCGATCGACACGCGCACCAACCGATCCACCCACCACCCACAATAACAACAACAGTAGTGTGGAATCAGTATACAGCAGCACCAGTACGTACAGCAATAATAGTAGTAGTAGCAGCAGCAGTAGTAGTAGTAGCAGTAGTAGTAGTAGTAGTAGTAGTAGTAGTAGTAGTAGTAGTAGTAGTATATAACCCATGTACAGCAGCAACAGCAACACCAGCAGCAGCAGCAACAGCAGCAGTCCAGAAAGTATAGCAGCAAGTACGTACGTAAAGCGGACAAAAACAAAACGCCGGCATGGATGCGCAGCCCTTGTACATCCAGCAGTGGACTTTCCTTTTTTCCGGTCGATTTTATTACGAAACTGGCATAGTCGTGAAGATCCGAAACGACATCATCACTACCGAAGCGCATTAAATAGTAAGAACCTGCGGTATACACAAAAACCTAAATTTTTCCCTATTTTTGCTAACGATATTTGGTCCTATTTACTATGGTCCCCCGTAATAGTACGAGTAGTAGTAGTAGTAGCAGTACTCGGGTACGACGAGTATATGCCTCGTATGGTATGATACGGTCGAGCAGCATCAAACTATACGACGTACGTACATACGTACATACTACAGATCATACATATGACAATATATTAATAGTACCGATACTACTGCTGCTGCTGTTGTGTACGAGTATGTATGTCGAACTGTACCCTGTCCCGGTGCTTGTTCGCACGGCGGTACGTTCGTGTATCAGAGATATAAATACGTCGTACTCAATACGAACCAAGTATCAAATCGTCAACACAAAAACGGAATCTCGAATTTTGCGTGTAGACCACGGGAAAACTATAAATGAAACAAGGTTCCCCTCCGGGACGTGACTGGGGGAGTGGCGCAAGGGCGAATCGAAAACCTACTATTAATATTAAAATAACAGCATGCGATGTTGTATGATACACAAATCATATTGTATACCTGGTACGTATTAATAGCACATGCTATATATACATGTATGTTAAGAAATATCCTCGTATTGCGGTTCATAAATAAATATGTAGACCTTTTTAGAACTACAACACCTGCACTTTTGGAGATAAAACATACTCGGAAATATGGTGGAACCGATACTATTGACTCGATCGTTCTTAGAGATTTGTGAATGATCCCGTCAAACGTATTTGTCAATATATTGAAATACTCGTAACATGTTTAATTGTTGTGGCGCTCGAGGTAAGGGGTCTATCCCGCACAAAACCGAGAGAGAGAGAACTCCCGACAAAAAAAACGTTTGAACATCTTACAAAAGCGTGACACGCTGCACACACGCGCATGACACGGCACACACCGCACACGCACGCACACGTGACACATGGAACACAGTACTCGTACAGAGTAGTGGTGAGATAATAAAATATTTACAGAAGAAGTAGAAAAGGATGCACCGAAGAAGGGGCTGAAAGTGTCGACCACACCTGCCTAAGAAATCCACTTGATGTTTGTGTGCTTCCTGTCTTATATTATGGGGGTCTGGGTTACGTACAATAAAAAAAAGAGTATCATACGTAGTCATCGCCAAGGATCGAACTCAAGCCTTCGAGCATAGAATCGTGCATGGTGACCGCTTGCCTATATTTTCAAAGATACGTTTTCCATGTACGTACTGCTACGTACACGATTATTTGTCGCGGCCCGCGTCAGACAAACGACGGCCGCACATACATGATGCAAGCACAGCAGCAAGCAACAACAGCAGTAGAAGAGAGAGAGAGGTGGTGGTGCCTGATGATGGATGCGAGCCTGCGATGAAGCGACCACTAATTAATAGCCACAGCAGCATACAGTGGATCCGCCACAGGCACGTCTGCTGCTTGTGCTTCTTCCGGGGCTGTGGCGTTGCTTGTGTTCGTTGCATGTTGTTTGATGTATCGTGATATTCAAAAGCGGTCATTCATTTCCAGTCAGAGTGGGCGTAGCTCTGTCATACACAGCAGCAGAACAGAAAATAGTACGAGCTGGTCTGGCTTAGAGCCCGCCACGACAGTTAAATGGATTTGCGCAGAGCAGTTTTGCGATTTATGACGTGGAATTTTGCATGGCGCCCGGAACGGGCATAACAAAACGGTTCAAGCGGGAACCCAAAAAAAAAAAGTCGATGAGGTAAACTTATGATCGTTTGAGTGAAATGCCCACCTAGAAATCGACCGAAATGTACGTTAAAAAAAACTTTTTTTTCTTGGGTTCCCGCTTGAACGCCTAGACAAACGCGCTACGAATCACGTGTCAAAATGTCAGGTCAAAATTCGTAAAACTGCGTTGCGCAAACCAGTTTTGGTGTCTTTCATCGTAGTATCTTAAATTTGTATGAGGATCGTAAGTACGCAATATCTCTTGATCGAGCGCGAATTGAGCAGTGGCGATGGTATCGATCGTTTCCCCTTGCCCTAAGGAACGCTCACACCAAGTATCAGAAACATCCACTAAACGCATTTTTCGTACTTTCGTATATACTTTAGTATCGATATATGCTCGCACGTGATGGGATGGAATCGATACGGGATTTCTCGACGAGAATAACTCGGATTCTAAAAATTCCAACATCAACAAACGCACTACAGACCCAGGCACGTCGATGCCAAATATGAGGTCCTAATACTGCCAAACGATTGCGCAAACCCCGATTAAGTGAATTTTAGTTTTACAGCCTGACCAGCTCGTATATAGATGGTGTGGATTATGGACGGTAGGCTCCGATAGACACAGCTAGCCACAGCACTACAGCGCAGATGAGCGTTATTCTCGCACGTACGCATGACACATGGAGCCATCAACAGCAGCAGCGGAGCAGAGAGTGGTGGTGGTGGTGTGGTTTGGTGACGGATTCTGGCTCTATGAAAGCAACAAATCGTAGCAACACAGAGCACATCACAGATCTGTCTCCGAGGCGCACATGTTGTATCACTCTGTCCGGAAAAGTAACGACAGTTTATATATAGTTTTAATGAACAAAAGTTTCATACATTTCGGGACAGCGGAGAGATTCGTACATGAGCATCGATCTGCAGGTACTGGTATGATACCATGAGGAAAATCGCAGGCTTCGACAAAAGCAACTCGTCACGGTACAGCACGGACCAGAGGCACGCGCATGCCTGGTGTGATGCCTGCTGCTGCTGCTGCTGCTGCTGCTGGGCGGTAGGGTTGTAACATTGAGGTTGCACTGTTTGTAACACGCTCTCTGCGGTGCTACTGCTGTTCGTGTGTGCTCCCGTGCTCTCGGCAAGAAACGCACAAAAACCGCACGACTGGACAAAAACAGGGCCTCATGCAGAAAACCCGGGAAATCGGCTTATTCACTCCCGCGGGAAAAAAAACTTCGAGCGCCCGCCACGCGAGCCGCAGAGCTCGGATCGAGCCCAAACCTCGACCAATGTGTCCGGCCGGGCCTCCCGTGTCGGGGTACTTAGCGTTTTGCCGAAAAGCGCTCGCGCGAAGAGAAAAGTTGCGAAAAGTGCGAAAATTTCACAAACATAACTATACATATACGAGTACGAGTACGTACGTACGAGTATACGAATACTGGAATAATACTAGAAATCGGAACCACTATTTCAAGAAAAACAGCAAGCTCTCGATGTACGTGGCAGCGTGCACTGCTCGCATGCTCAAGCCCCACGGGCGCACGCGAGGCCCTGCCCGGTACAAACGAGGCCGGCGGGCACGTTAACCGATAAGTCGCCCGAAGACGTTCACCGCCTCGCGAGAGAAAGTCCCGACACGCGCGCATGCGGTAGATATTTTCGTGGTTCTCGAGGTCCAAAACAGGGGGGAATCATCCCGTAAGGTATTGTCAGAAAATTTGAAAAGTTGGCGAGCCTGTGACAAAGAGGCAAGAAATCCTCAAACGAACGTACCCCCGTGAGCCTAGAGTTGGGCACGGCCGAGACCGCCCTTGGCAGAGTAGGCAGAGCAGGGGTCGGCGAGCACGATGAGGGAGTTGCGTGCCGCCAGGTGGTCCTCATCGCCAGTTATCGCGAAAAGGGCAAAAATCTACGTCTAAGAAAAGCTGTCGAGCTCTCTCCGAGCAGCAGCTGCAATTTTGTACATGTATTTATAATGAGCCGCGCGTGCGCGAAGCGCGAGTCTTTTTTTATTGATTTTTCAAGTGAAAAAAAGGCTCTTCCTATCGGGTCGCATGAGAGCTGGTAGGGTGGTCAAAACAATGTTTTATCTGTAGCTGTGAGACAGTCCACATCTACGTTCGTACTTCGCACTCATAGTACACGGCACCAACGCCAGTCCCGTCCGGCTCTGTGCGCGCAAAAAAATTAACGAAGTCTTCTTGTGCTGGTTTCGCTCTAACTCGTCCCGAGTTGGTCGAGCTAGGAGCCGCAGCGTGTGCTTTTCGAGGCACATGACCGGAGGCGTTTTTTACAATATTTTTTATTTCACAACGGTTTTTCTTTTTTGAAATACAGAATAAATCAATTGAGCCGAACAATACGATAGACCCAAGCGTGGGAACATCGGATTCAAGTGCTAGACCGTCAAGCCGAGCGTACAGTGACGTTGACCCTGGCCTCGTGTGTCGTGCTGCTGCTGCTGCTGTTTACTGCTGTACCGTTGTTGTTGTTGCTGTGGCCGCCACAGCTGCTGCTGCTGTATGCTGACAATTTCGTGGGCCATGTACATGGCTGAATCATGTTTTTTATTTCGGAACATAAAATATCGTAACAGTTTTGTTTTTCAATAGTTCTAGCGAACGAAACCCGACTCTACCTGTAGGCGAAATATATCCGACCAAAGCAACGTGTGGGCCGCGTCCCTACGACATGACGAAGGTGGCATTGTAAGGCCCACCCTCCCACTGATGAGGGGACGGGTATAAGCTCTGCTGTAGATGCCTACAGCAGTACTAGTTAGTGGTGGCACCTGTGCTAGGAGAATATCGGTTTTTGGATCAGGTTTAGATATTTTCATATTATGCCGAATACCAATACGAACGAGGTACGTGTCGCGTTGAGGAAGCAGGGGACACGAGAAATTGAGTACGAGTACAGAGGGTTAAGTGTTAGACCGACAAGCCGAGCGTATAACAGCGACGCTGAGCCTGGCCTCGTGTCCTACCGCTGCTGTACTGTTCCGTTGCTGTTGTTGCTCCGGCCAGCACAGGTGCTGCTGCTGCTGTATGCTGACGTTTTTTTCTCTCCAAAAAGGGCCAAAAAGAACGAACCAAAGCACGTATACGTAGATGTTCGTTCGTGTTGGTTCAGCACACAAGTATTTTTCCAACGTGATGCATCGCAGAAATGACTGCTGCAGGTATTTGAGGTCGCGACTCATTACCACCAATTACTAGTAGCGGTCGCTAGAAACTCGCGCAGCAGGATATTAGTGACTGTCGTCAGCTTGTGTGCATTGTTGGGGAAAAAAACAGGAAAAAACGTTGACGACGTGCTCCGAGAACCCCCTCTGCCCTCCCTTCAGGCGGTACACGCGCATGGTGGCGCAGGCCATGGCAACGAGGATCTTCTCCACTTGCGGGGGTCTAAAATGACTTGGTTTCTGTATGGGGGGCCTCCAATGACTTGATTTTTGTATGGGGGTCTGAAATGACTTGAATTTTGTATGGTGGATCTTAAATGACTTGAATTATGTAGAAGGGGTCTGAAATGACTTGCTTTTTGTTTAGGGGGTCTTAAATGACTTGATTTTTGTATGGGGGGTCTGAAATGACTTGATTTTTGTATGGGGGTCTGAAATGATTCGATTTTTGTATGGGGGGTCTGAAATGACTTTATTTTTCGATTTTCGATTTCGATTTTCGATTCTGTTTGGACACACCCT